>CP094634.1:40455371-40610563 GCA_023657505.1 Camelina hispida | reverse complement strand
GAGAAATGAGAATGTAACTAACTTATGAAGCTATGCGCGTCTCTGTATTTATAAGCCCTCTCATCGTCAGAGTCGGTGCATGGGATCAACATGGAGTTTCACAAAAAATGTGCTGAACCGGGTCTATTTTACAATTGGCCCATTTTCTTAACCGGGTCTATTTTAAACTTGATCAGAATGGATTTTGAAATGTCAGTAAAATTTACTAGATTCCAGTAAATTTACTAGATGAATAATATACTAGATTCCAGTAAAATTTATTAAAAATACATTCGTTTGTAGATTTTACAACAACACATCTTCGGTTTAGAAGATTCTTCTTCTTCAATGTATAGAAGGATTTTTTTACTAGCTTGTTTCATACGTAAGTAGTTCCCACCTGAACGGCTGAAAGACATAGAGCACTTCCGGGCAACTCTTGAACAAAAGAGCAACACAAACGCAAACTGCTGCTATCGCTACCATCGAAAGCATTGCTGGCCTGTAAGCAACAGAACTGTGTTGTCTTGTGACAAACACACGTTTGTGATCACAGAGCTTACATTGGTTGATTTTCAAGCTTGATGAATCCTTTAGACTCCTCTGTTCTTGTTTGTGGTCAATGTTGACCACAACGTGTTCTTCGGCGGTTGGTTTCCGGTTGAGTTTCCGTTGCACGAGATGAACGTAGGAGAAGTGACCTCGTAAACGTGCGTAGTCTTCTGGTGTGAATCCTGTATTGTCCCGGGAAGTCTTCCACGCTTGGATACCAATCTGAAACAAAAAAGAAAGTCAATTCAAATGTTACCATTCCGGGATCGTCGTCAGTAAGAGCGTCCAACACATCTTCTGATCCGTCTTTACCAGCTGCAATGTGAAGCGGAGTTAAACCGGCTGGACCAGCTGCATCAGGTCTAAACAAACCGGATAATGTCAGGTTCTTCTTCTTTGGAATGAATCTAAGAAGCATCTCAACCATGAGTTTTGAATTTTTCCTCACGGCTCTGTGAAGAAGACACAGTTCTGACAATGCAGCATCAGGGGATAGATCAACCGTTCCTTCTTCAAAGACTATATTCAATAGCTTTTTTATCACAGCACACCATTCCCGGTCCATTGAGAACTCAATTAGAAACTTAAACCGTATTAAAGGGAATAGATGATCTGATTCTGCAAGTCTTGAATTGAGTTCACTTTTGTGAAGAAGCCAACCAATTTCGTGTATGAAATCCATTGCTTGCATTGCAGAATCAGTTCCGGTGAACTCTAATGTGCTTTCGAGTCTTCGGATTTCAGAACAAACATCTTCGTCCTCAGATACTATGAAAGGGAAGAAACTACTGCTTAGCCCGTCTTGGTCTTCAATCTAGATTATTGCCAAGCAAAATGCCGCCTTTATATCTCAATGCAACAAAAGTAAAAGCAGAGCACAAAGTTTAAAGAACACTCACTTCCATGAAACCTCGACCACTTGCGATTGGAATCTCACAAGAAAATTTGACAGAATCAGTCTCATTGTGCTCCTTAAGATCATCACTCTCTTCCATTACTCCTCGTGTTTCTTCTTGAACCAAGTATGTTCCTTCTACAGCACAAAGTAACCTGTAAAAATTGGCGATTAACATCAGAGGAAAAGATAGAGAGGGGTCAAGCTTTGAAGAGTGTTAATATATATACCTTGTGCCAGGTCGATGGAGATTGATGCCTTTTACTGTAAATTGAGCTTTCCTTGTTACAGCAAGTGGTCTAACAGTAATGATTTGGCTATAATCATGGCTTCTTAGAGGTAACGATGTGTCAAGAACAACCTGACCTGTAGCACGAAATAAGGAGAATACTCAGATCTCAAGAAAAAATATGGACACTATAACATAGACCCAAAGATTCTCAAAAACTAACCATTAAACGCAAATGCAAACTGGTTTTGCACCCTAAGATAAATCCACCCATCAGTCCATAGAGGATCATGTGAAAGATCAAGAAGCCTCCTCAAGCTGAAACTCAGATCACAACAAAGCTGCAAGAATTTTTTTGAAAAAAACATGAAGTGATTCTATGAGACAGATGATATAATCTGGAAAGAATAGAGAAAGAGGTGTGAAAATGATTCTTACTTCTTCCCAAGAAGCTTCATCTTGACGAAGATAAACTAAACGATACAACCAGGTCTAATGTAGCTCTCCATGTCAGTTGGAGTATGAGCTAACCAGTCAAGGATCTGAAAATTTGAATATTAGAACACAACAGTGTACAGTGTCAGTTTCAAAATCACAACAAACTGCAGAAATTATATTTACCTGTCCTCGTAAGGCAACTGGAAAATCATTCGAGTGACTAGACTGACGCGAGTCTTGGCGATAATCAAGAGAACTGGTTGCTGGATTTGTGGGAGGAGGTGATGATCTCTCTAAATCTGGAGTATCATCCGAGTCTATGTATACATCGTTCAAATCAAAAGCATTCATTTTGACCTATCCAAGACAGCTCTTTCTTGAGAACCATTAACATACACTTCTCGCCAAGGCGTTTCAAGCACATTTACTGAATGATGTTTTATATCTTCTCGAGGAGCTTGCTCGAGTGAAAGCAAAGCTTGAGAAGCCTCAAGTCCTACTCTACCCTGCATAAGCCCAACTAAATTCTTCCCAACATGTTCACCAGCTTGGCTTACAAGGCTCTTTAGAAGATGAGACATAGAACTGAATAAAGCGCTTTAATTAGGACTAAAAAATTGGATGTCGAAATGAAACTTTCATGAGCAACTTACAATGCATATTGGAGAGTATCTTCAAGAGAGTAGTAATCAACAAGTAGTTGCTTGTTTGACCATCACTCATAGGAGTACCATCGCCTAAAGTATCAGGATTTGCTTTCCTCCTACGCTTATTATGCCCAGCCAAACGTCTACGACAACTTCTCTTTCCTTCATCAAACTCTTCAAGCACATGAAACCTAAGAAGACCCAATAATACTAAAGTTATCAACCAAATTTGACTAGTGGCACTGAAACATAAGAAGACCCAATCGTACTAAAGTTGAATCCTTTTTCTAAACCCTTTACCTGCTACATTGCTGACAAAACCGTTGCATAATACCTCCAACAAGTGCACTAGTAGCTTTAGAATGAATCTCACAAACCTTATGACGTCTATGGTAATCCTTAACCTTGGTTAAATCAACTCCACAATTCTCTACCTGACAAGAGATGGCTCGAGTCTGTAATCCTCCTCCAAGTTTAGTCTTTTTGGCAATATTACCACTACCACAACCACCAAGATTCAAAGTAAGCTTAGGAGCATCATCATCATCATCGATTGGTATCACAGTAACAGCTCTTCTTTTATTCATCTTCTCCATGATATCAACAACAGTTGCTTCATCAGAGCAAGCAGAAGATGTGTTGGATGAGCAGTGATTCAACTGTTTAGCTACGAAGAGATGACCATCCCATTTCCAATCCTTCAAATCCCATTCTACAACACTCATTTTACCACTAAACCCAAATAAACTGTGACCTTCTTCTTGAGTTCTTCTAGCTTCCATCACAAAACCCCAAATTGAGAAAAAATTGGAAAAGTCAAAAACAAAAAACCCAATTCATAGTGGATCGAATGAGGAGCTCGAATAAAAGGAGACGTGGCTTTGTCCCCCAAAAAAAAAAAAAAAAAATCCCTTTCTTCATCGGAAGAAACCTAATTCCTCTTCAATCAGACAAAAACTGACATATAACTAACTCAACCAAAAAGGAAACTTGATTTTAAAAGAAAAAAAGATAAAAAAAAACAGCTGGCAACAACACTTGGAATCATCAGACAAAAGCAAGAACGGTAACCGGACCGGAGAGACTTGAGCCGGTAACGGTAAAGGAAGATGAAAGTGACGGAGATAATGATTGATGATGGAGAAGAAGAAGAAGAAGAAGCGTGTTTCTTGTAACGTTGGAAGGATATGGTTTTACTTCTATGGACTTATATGGATTGGTGGGTATTGAATATGGTACTTGTTTTAAAAAAGCATCTTCGTTACAACAGAGAGAGAGAGAGAGAGCGATACTGAGACGAAGTCACGAAGAAGAATCATTTTTATTTTTATTTGATTAGAAGAAAAAATTAATAAGATACAATTCTTTTAGCTGATAGGCACCGCGAATCTAGCTAACTTTTTAGTTGTAAATTGTTAACAAATTTTAATTCCTTTGAATCCTAGTATTAAATTATGGGAAAATTATAAATGAAGGAGCTTTTTCCAAAAATTTGATTATCTAAAATTTTTTTTACAAAATTGTCAATTGTGACGAAAATGTTTAGAATAGTTTAGAATAGACTTTCTTCGATTTTTTCTCTTTCTGAAACATTTAGATTGTTCATTCTACAGTTTGTACATGTTCTAAGAAGTTTAGACGGAAAATTTGTTCTAAAAATTTCAAAACCTGAATTTTGTATGTTCTACAAAATTAAGAATATGTATTCTACGTTTTTCTTCATTCTACATCAATTCAGAATTCGTTTTCTACGTTTTACCCTATATACTAAAAGAAGTAGAAGATATATCATAGAAATTTTTAGAATTTGTAATCTGTAAACCTTAGAATACCCTAAAATAGAAAGAAAATAAATTAAATAAGGAAAGTAAATAATTTTAAATATTTTTTAAATATTCTTAATTTATGGTTAAGATTTCATAATTATTGTTTAGATTTGTTCTAATACATTTTAGAATGCGTATTCTAAATTATTTAGAAGATAAACAAATTAAGAAAAATCGACATTATACCTTAACGTGATCGATCACCATCTCTTCCACCTTCCACAAAGCTTTCACTTCTCTTTATGATGCAAATCTATACTTGTGGTGTATGGACACTGGATGCCAAGAAGGAGTGGAGATTTATTGATGATGAAGAAAAACGTGCTAGATTATGACTTTGCAACCCACTACATCTCAAGAGTTGAAGGTTATGGTTTGTAAGACTATGAAATAGAGCAAAATATGTTTGATGTGGAATTCAGTTATCTACCCACAGAGGTTAAAGTTGATTGTCCTCATGTTGTTGTGACAAATGATAAGAGGTATGAAAATTTTTTTTGCATATCTGAAAAAGATAAACATGATTTGGTTGTGTGTTACTTTCAAAAGAGTAGTTGATGAAGGTGATAGGAGTAAAGTCCAGTTCGATCTAAATAAGTTCCCAGTTGATAGTAGCGATGGTAATAATGTGGAAGTTGATGTGGGAAAATCAGTAGGTGTTATTTCAATGAAATATAACTGCAACTACAGAATTACAAAATCTGATAAGAGATGGTGGTGTATACGCTGCATTGATAGTGTTTGTAACTGGCGTCTCCGGGCTGAGTGTTTATAAGCGTCTACATATTTCAAAATCAACAAGTTTGTGGGTAACCATACATGTGTCCCTTCAGTTTCTTTCTTGCTTCCACTATAGAGCTAACTAAATGGTCAAAAGCTACAAGACCCCAAGGATAAGTCCTAACCTTCTCTAGATCCATGACCAGCTTGATGTATGAATGTGGTATAGCTTTCTTCTCATCCTTAGCCACTACCAACCCATCAATCACACAAATATACACAAACCGAATTCTATCTTCTTGTTTTCTCCATGATGGAGCTGCTTCAAGGTGGGTCTTCCTCAAGTTTTGAATGGTAATGATACCACCTCTCTTCAACAATTTGCTCCAAAACCCATTATCATATGTCCAACTCTCTGAATCATGACTGAAATCGGCTGAGTACTTAAGACCAGTAACTGCATGGAATTCTTGCATTGAGAATCTAAGCGGCTTCTTACCAAACACAAACCACAACTCATGTCTTCTCTTAGTCACCAACTGCCTACACATGATGCTGTGTATCAACCGAGCTGAGTACCCAAGACCATTCTCATACAATGCAAATACAGATGCGAAAACTGGATCACCCTTCACAATCTCATACTCTTCTGGTAATGCCTTCTTGATTTTCTGTAAGATTGACATTCGACAAGTGTTATTTATCTGCCCAACTTGTGGCTTGCTTCCATCTTCCATAAGCCGTTTAGGGTACTTCTTTTCCATTCCTGCCGGAAAAAGTAAAAAAATGAATTAGTATAAATTAGCCAAAACTAAAATAAATCAACAAAGATATGAGACTTCAGTTTTGCAAAACAAAAAAAAACAGATTACTAAAAGTATGATTTATAAGTCCATAGAACCAATAGAGTCAATCCATAAGCCCAATAGAACCAATAGAATCACACACTAAAGATTACTAAAGCTATGATTTAAGAACAAAAAAAATCTGTTTATGTTTATTAATAATTTAGATGCAACATACGCAAAAAGGAACCAAACCGTGAGATGATGCTTACTCAATTTCTTGAGATAATGTATTTGTGTAAATATAATGCTTATGAGGTCAACAAACAAGATATAATTCCTACCAAACAAGCATTTAGTTTAAGAAAATGCAGATTACTAAAGCTATGATTTAAGAACAAAAAAACTTTGTTTATTAATCATTTAGATGCAACACATGATTTTAAAAACAATAACATATGCAAAAAGGAACCAAACTGTGATTCCAGATATATAAAACCCAAAAAATAATTCACAATTAAATAAAATGATTCACAAGTAACATACGCAAACCTTTTTTATCTGGCATAAATGAAAACTAAAACTACTAATCATTTAGATGCAAACAGGAACTTGAAAAAAAAAAAAAAAAAAGAACAAACGAGATACGACTTTAAAAAAAAAAATCACGGTTCTTACTTGTATCAGAATCTGATGGTGCTTTTGTTGAGGACATTGACAAAAGCTCCTTATGATCCAATTCTGCTCTCAGCCAAGGTCAATCTCTGACAAATATAATTGACTGCAAAGAGAATATAAAGAGGGTCATGACTGATATAGACAGGCAGTCAATAGGTCCATGTGATTAATGCAAACTTTCTCAAACACAGCTAAAATCAAGAGATGTATGCAAACTTTTTCACTAAATGATGATAAAAACAAAACAACGTTACAATATGTTGCTGCTACAAGTGTGGATACGCTTCAATCAACACCGTAATCACTCATATATAAGCTCATATCACCCTACTTAGAATCAAAAAAACTAAGAAAAAGAAAAAACGAAGAACTTTATATGAAAAAGAGATTTATGCAAACGTTTTCACTAACCTTATCGTTCAAAAAAAGTGTTCACACATGTTTCGATCATCACACATGTTTCGATCATCACTCTTGTTCTTGTTAACTAGCTTTATCGATCTTGTTACACCAACCCTGGTACACAATTTTTACTTTAAAGTCAATAGAATACTAAAAATAAAACAAACGAAGAGCTTCAACTTCATCATATTCACATTATTAAGTAAAATCATTGAAATTTTTTGTATAAAACCTTATATTTACACAAATCTGGACTGAAATCGATTTTTAAAATAATGACATAAGCTAATGAAACTAAGACATCATAATAATCAACATGCAAAAAAATCAAGAATTATATGGTCAAAATGCAAAACGGATCTAAACTTATATTTACACAAATCTGGGTTGAAATCAAGTTATAAAATTTACATAATCTCAAGAAACTAATACATCAAAATAATCGACATGCAAAAAAATAAAGAATTCTACTTACCCAATACATGAAGAGATGAACCGATGGTGAAGACGGAGAGAAGGTGAGATGGAGAGGTGGTGAGAGACGATGGTGAGAACCAGACAACGGAGAAAGACGGCAGACAGCGAAAGAAAAAGATATGGTGAAGACGGAGAGACGGTGAGACGGCGGACGGCGAAACGATGGTGAGAACCAGATGACGGAGAGAGACGGCGGAAGGCAAAACAAGGTTTTGTTTCGATTAAATTTTTTTTTAGCTCTTCGTCAATTTTTTGTATTCTAAATTGTAAGTTTAGACCCAAATAAAGTCCACTCGATTTCAAAAGAAGACCCAACAAAAATAAATAGTTTGTTCAAACAGTTTTCTTAATTTCAGTTAATAAAAATCAACAAATTATATCTGAAAATATTATTTAGGGTATTATTGACTTTTTTTTAACCTCTAAAACCTATTTGACCAAACTTTTCAAAAAAAAAGTGTAAATGGCCAAATTTTTAAAAAAAATCTCCTTTATTTATAATTTTTCCCTTAAATTATTGGGAAGCGAATGGAGAAACAAAATGTTGAGATATCAACGTATGAAAAAATTATTGCAATAAGTATCATTTAAATATGAATAATAAAGAGAGGGCTACAATTTCATAAAATCTAAAAGAAAATAAATAATTCTTTAAATAGCGAAATAACTACATTGATATATGCTTGTTATATAGGCTTCGTACATACTAAAATAATTGATCTAACTGATTACATGATAAAAGTTACATATTGGAACTGGTGGGTTCAACCCGTGTTTGGTTGATGACAAGAAACTTACTCATTAGAACAATCACGATGAGTATTATAGCACACACTCCTAATAAAAAATAAGCTGACAATTCCGAACGTACTAACAACCATATTGTTTCGTTCTTCAACACACCTAAAAAACTTGTTCTCTCTAACCTATTTTCTTGTGTCTTTTTAACAAGATTTACTTTGTATAAATTGAGCGTAGAGTATAGTTCTAATTGCCTTGTCTCCACATTATGGAGATCAAAATTAACTTCATCATGGAAAAAGTTTACATAACAAAACTGAAAAACAAGAAAAAGAAAAGTTGACATAACAATAAGATGGAAATATACAATTCTTTCATGTCATAAGCGCCGTCAATCATTTAGAGATATTTATAGAGCTTTTACACTAAATCACATTGATAGATGATTATTAATCGAGCAATCATAAACCCTAAGGTGTTGACTGGTTCAGCCGCTACCTCCCGCAAACGCAGCGTTTGCGGGTCGTAGCGGTTGCTAGCGATTGGTACCAATCACACAAATCGCTTTGAATCGCTCCAAATCGCTCACAACCACTTCAAGCCACTGAATTCCAAAAGCTGCTTCCCGCAAGCGTTTGCGGTTGCGGGCGATTGCGTTTGGGAATTTTTTTTTTAAATAACTTGAAACAAATCAATGATAATGAAATAATTTTTTTTATATATCTTTTACCTAACTATTTTATTCATTAAAGATGAAAGAAAATAATGTACGGATACGATTAAGAATATTAAAAAATAAACAATTGGAAGAAAATAAGATTTCAATTAACAATAACCCGAAAACCTTGATGTCAATTTAATGGTACATCACACGTAAGTTCAAAAAAATCTTAATAAATATAACATTTCATCAGAAATTTAAGAAATTAAGATTATTTGTGAAAAATAGAAAAAAAACTCACAAGTGATTTTCTCAAATCTCGTTTGATCATTATTACCAATGCAAATACTGTCCCCACAAAACTTATTGAGTGTGTATTTAAGAAAGAAGATCTACGATCTAAAGCATATGTTTGTCATTTATCAGATTATTTGATTAAAATTTTGGTGAAAAGCCAAATGTATAAAAGATTAAGTATTTCAATATGAAATTTATTTATTTTTTAAATAAATATTTTAGTATTTTTAAATAAATTTTAATTATAAATCAAATTTACTAAAAATTTTGGTGTTTTTAAACATTTATATATTATATATGATATTTATTATGTTCCAACCGCTATTGCACCCGCTGGTCAACCAGTCGTAAACCACCCGCAAACGCACCAATTTTAAACCGCTAAACCAGTCGTTCGAAACGCTTGATAACGGGCTGTGGCGCCTGACGAATTTTTAATTGTAATTAGCGTATTTTTTTTTATTGATTGGTTTATCACATTGTGATATTTTACATGATTAAATGGACCCATTCTAAAACAATTAGATGATGATAAAATTAACAAAGATTGGGATTCCTTATTTCGATTTAAGAACATATGAATAGTTCCGTGATTTTGTCTAAGTGATTGTTGAAGAATGCCAGCCTTGGGAGAAATCGGATAAAACGGATTCATCTGATCTGCAGAGATCAATCCCGAATCTGGCGAATTATTTCTTTTTCTTATATATGAAATATGGGATTTCACTAAGCCAATTCTTATGAAATCTCGAATCAAACCCTTAAGCTTCAGACTAGTTCTAACCCCGATCCTTCTTCGGCGGATCTGTCCTTGCGTCCCAACTCAAGCCTGATATCCCTGGCACAACAGAGTTTGAGCAGAATTCCGTTGGACCAATAAGTACCTTCTCGTTTCAGTCGAGTCACTGAGCGCTAAAATTTTATTCTTTAGGAGCCGTACAGGCACCAAAAGCCCGCTTCCGCAATCTCCCGCAACTGCAACCGCAACCATAGCGTTTGAACCAGTCAGGCCCTAAATCATTGTGATTGTCAGAATGCAAATGAAATTTAACTTTATGTTAAAGATGTAAATCGTTACAAAATTGAATCTGCAGCGCCATTATTACTACTAAAATTATTTGATCAGCAAATGCCACAACAAATTAAAGATTTCAGATTGGGGCTCTCGTATTATGATGATACATATATAAGATATGAAGCTTGAATATCATTAGCTTAGGTGATTACATTATATATAGGAAATACAGAAGACTCTAGGGTTATACTAATGACTCTTGTGACCTTTACATATATACATTCTACATGCCCCCTCAAGATGGAGGGGCTGGAGTCACTCCAATCTTGTTAAACAACTCACAAAATCTAGTCTTCGGTAGAGGTTTGGTGAGAGCATCGGCCAACTGATCCTTCGTAGAGACGTGAGCGACACGTAAAGCCCCGGACTGAACATGTTCACGAATAAAATGATAGTCAAGAGCAATGTGTTTCATTCGTGAATGAAAAACTGGATTTGCGCAGAGGTATGTTGCTCCAACATTGTCACAATAAATAACAGGAGGACCGGATAGCTGCACCCCAAGTTCAGTGAGTAAAGATATGAGCCAGCGGAGTTCTGCATTCGTGTTAGCAACCGCCCTATACTCTGCCTCGGTTGATGATCGAGCAACTCCCTTCTGTTTGTTCGACGACCAAGCAATGGGAGCGGAGCCAAGATAGATGAGATACGCATTAGTGGAGACCATATCATCGTTGTCACCGGCCCAGTCCGCGTCGGAGAACGCATGCAGTGTAAGAGGTGTGTTCGGACGAAGAAGCAGTCCATGAGAAGCGGTGCCGGCAAGGTAACGGAGAATTCGTTTAGCGGCCTGCCAATGAACATCGGTGGGAGAATGCATGAACTGAGACAACTTATTTACTGCATACGCAATATCCGGTCGAGTAAACGCCAAATATTGTAAACTACCAAGGACCATCCGATACTTCGCTGGATCATCAAACGGCGTTCCCGAACGGAGGGACAGCTTCGGTGAAGGTGGCATTGGTGTGGAGACAGGCTTCGCAGCGATCATGTTGGTCTTGGTGAGAAGATCAATTATATAACGTCGTTGCATAAGATGAAGGCCTTGCGACGTACGAGTGACTTCCACACCCAAGAAATACTTGAGGTCCGTAGGTTCTTTCAAGGAGAAGCGTCGAGATAGAGCGTCGATAAAACCGTTGATCAGCGGGACACTACTACCAGTGACAATAATGTCATCAACATAGACAAGTGTATATACCACATCGTGACCACGGAGGTAGGCAAACACAGACGTATCAGCCATCGAATTCCGGAATCCCATACGTAGTAAGTATGTCTTCAACTCTTGATACCATGCACGGGGTGCCTGCTTAAGCCCATATAATGCCTTGTTCAATCTGCAAACGTGGTGAGGGCGATCTTTATCCACAAAACCGGGGGGTTGAGAGACATAAACCTCATCCGTAAGTGTGCCATGTAAGAAGGCATTATTGACGTCTAGTTGTCGTATTGCCAAGAATGATTCACCGCGAGTTGAAGAACCAAACGAATTGTGTTCGACTTCACCACTGGACTGAAAGTCTCCGAGTAGTCAAGACCATATTCTTGATTGAACCCACGAGCTACCAATCTTGCTTTGTACCTGTCAAGGGAACCGTTAGGCAAGTATTTAAGTGTGTAAATCCACTTCGTGGGGATCACGTTTTGATCCGGTGGTGGAGGCACCAAATCGAACGTGTGCTGACGGATTTGAGCATTCATTTCCTCCCCCATTGCATGTCGCCATTTGTCATCTCGCATAGCTTGGGTGATGGTGGTGGGAATCATTGGCTTGGTACTAGATACGGTTAGGCTGAGTTTAGTTTTTGGTTTGGTGATGTTATTCTTTCGGCGAGTTTGCATCGGGTGAATATTGGTATGAGGTTGAACAGGTTGAGGGTTTGGTGGAGGTTGAGGTAGTGGTTCGGGTTGTGGTGGAGGTGAGGGAGGCAAGTCCGGTGATGACGACGAAGGTGAAGAAGACGATGGGGATCGAGGAGTGTTTGGTGGACTATTTGATGGACTAGGGCTTTGTTGACGTGGGCTTGAGTGAACAATGGAATCAAGTGGGCCTGTGGAATCTCTATGGCCCAACAACGAACTCTCATTGTCTCCTCGAACAGGCGACGTCGCTGTTGTCACGGGAGAACGAGAAGACCGAGATAGGGAAGGAGCGGGACTTACCGGAGCCGGAGGAGAGCGAAGAGGAGTTGGTACGAGTGACGTGAGCGGGACTGCCACGGCTTGTGGTGCGGTGAGATCAACAACATCCGGGAGAGGCGATGGAGAAGGTTGAGATGACGAAGTCGCAAAAGGGAAACTGGACTCAACAAACTGAACATGTCGAGATGTGTAGACACGTCCAGAAGCGATATCCAGGCAGAGAAAGGCACTTTGGGTTAACGAATAACCCATAAACACACACGGCATGGATCGGTCATGAAGTTTGTGTGCCGTATACGGTCGGAGCCAGGGGAAGCACAGACTGCCGAAGACCCGAAGCTTTAAGTAGTTGGGAGGTTGTTCAAAGAGCTTGGCATATGGAGAGACATTATCGAGGATCTTGGTAGGCATGCGGTTGATTAAATAAACTGCTGTAGCGAACGCATATGGCCAATACTGCTTAGGAACCGAAGCTTGATGGAGGAGTGTTAAACCGGTCTCAACAATATGCCGATGTTTCCGTTCAGAGATGCCATTATGTTCCGGCGTATGGGGAGGAGTGGTGAAATGAGAAATTCCATGAGTTGCCAAAAACGAACGTAACGCCACAAACTCCCCACCATTATCAGAGTATAGAGTCCCAATTTTTGTCTTGAAACGATTCTCCACCAAAGCAGTAAACGTGATAAACGTTTCTTTGACTTGTGACTTTTGTTTCAAAGGATACATCCAAGTGTACCGAGTATAGTGATCCACAATGACTAAATAGTATTTGTAATTGTCATGTGAGAGAATGGGTGACATCCAGACATCAGAATAGAGATATTGAAGAGGATAAGTAGAAGAGATTGTGTTTGTAGAAAATGGTAGTTTATGGCTTTTATTGATAAGACAATGAGAGCAAGGAAATTGTTTATTTGTTGATTCAGAACAAGGTAATGAAAACTGAGAAATAATAGAGTGTAAAATTGGTGGGGAAGGGTGACCAAGTCTGGAATGCCATGATGGTAATGAGGCTTTGGAAGTGGGTGTAGCAAACATGGAAATTGGTGATGTGGATGTCCCGACCGGCCACTCGTACAACTCATTCTTTGTTCTCCCTTGCAGCAACCGGACCCCCGTTTTGAGATCCTTCACCTGAAAATGAGCCGGATAGAGATGCACAGACACTTGATTATCATTGCACAATCGGTATATAGAGATCAGGTTTTTAGCAATATGTGGGACGTAAAGGACATTATTTAAATTTAAAGGTTTAATGGAAGTAGGGAGAAATGATGAACCCGTATGCGAGATAGTAAGTCCGGTACCGTCAGCAATGGTGACATCGTCACCACCATTATACGGTTGGTGGAGGGAAAGATTGCTCAAATCCGTTGTGAGATGATGCGTCGCTCCCGAGTCAAGAAGCCAAGGATTAGCGGTAGCCAAGTTTGCGCGAGGCTGCCACGGAACAGGAGACGACGTAGCGGGAGCTCCCATGTTGTAGTTTCCAACGGCGAGTTGAAACTGAGAGCAGCGGCGAGCACTATGACCATGGACACCACAAATCTGGCAGCGACCTTGATAACCACGCATAGCGGAGTTGTGATTACGTTGTTGAGACTGTTGCTGTTGCCAAGGTTGATTTGAGCGGGGATGAGAACGGGACTGACCACGGTTCTGGTGACCACGAACTTGAGCCGCATTCGCTGTTGCAGGAAGCGAGGAAGAAGAGACGACCAAGCTTTTCAATGTAACTTCATGATGAAGAAGTTTCTCAAATACCTCAGGTAGCGACGGGGTGCGTTCACGGCCTTCAAGTTGATCAACGATACGCCGATATTCCTCAGGAAGTCCCTTGAGAATCTTTTCGATCTGATCATCAAGCTCCATTGGCTTCCCTAAGTGAGCCAGCTTGTCAAATCTCGTCGTGAGACCTTGAAAATACTCTTCAACAGATTTTTCACCTTTGGTCCAAACTTGGATCTGTTGCTTCAATTGTTGGACATGTGCACGACTCGGAGCCGCATAGATTGAGGAGAGAGTACCCCAGATCTCAGCAGACGTCGTGGTAGTGGAGAGGAGTGGCTGAACAGACACGGCAATGGCGCCTAGGAGAGCGCTATAAATGACGGTTTGACGTTTCCAGATCTTGTAGTCGGGATTGTCAGACGTGACACCAGCGACGGTGCGTGTGAGCGAGGGAACCTCAACTGTGTTGTCGAGATATCCGGTTAGATCATAACCATCAAGGAGGGCACGGACTTGACGACTCCACATCAAGAAGTTGGTGCCGGTAAGCTTTGTGACATTCGTCATGTTGATGGTAAGGAGGGTTTGAGAGTCGGATACGGCAATGGTTTCACCAGAGGATGTCGACATCGGAGATGAAGAGAAAAATTTTGGAGGCGGCGAGCAAAATAAAAATATTTTTAGGGTTAGGTATCGGTCTCTCGATACCATATAAGATATGAAGCTTGAATATCATTAGCTTAGGTGATTACATTATATATAGGAAATACAGAAGACTCTAGGGTTATACTAATGACTCTTGTGACCTTTACATATATACATTCTACAACATAAACATGAATAAAATAATGTATTTAATAGATAATGAGGAATAGTTCTCCACACATATATATAAGAATTCAGAACACACAGATAATTGATCTCACATCATTGAAGTCCAGATAACATGCTATAGCTATAGCTATAAAATCGAAGACACATTTACTAGTTATATAAGTATATATAAATTAGTTTACTGAAGACAAGTATATAAAAACCAGTTTATTAGACACATCGACATCGTTTAGTCATTAGAGTATGAACAGTTGAAGAGTTTAAACTGATGAAGAGTTTAAACAGTTGAAGAGTTTTGTTGGGGAATTTGAATGCCTTGTGAATTGGTAGAATATTGAAAAGGATCTAATGATGCATGCTTCTTGGAGGTTCTCACTTCCATCAAAGGCATCTACTTTACCTACTACTAATATACTATGCTGTGTGTTGTAACATAAAACTCGAACCAATCTCAAATTGCACACTTTTTTGTTTGTTTTTTTTTCTTTTCTTACTGTCTTCTAAACGGAAGCTCTGTACTTGACATATGTACCAAAGAATAGTAATACTGAATAGTGGTGATTCAGCAATTATTTATATACAAAACACACAAGTTCCAAGTGGTGATTCAGTATAAGACTCCTTTTGTAAGCACTAGAAACCCCAATCCACGAGAAGTCTAGCTCTGGCCTCTTCTTGTCCTCACGCAAGCTCTTACTCCATCCTACATGCATATTAATAATGTAAAATCTGAAGCAACAGAAAGCTTTTGGGTTCTCTAACTTCACCAAGCAAGCAGAAGCGTATGATCATACCTCTGCTTTAGCTCCGACAGCAACCTCTGCTTTAGCACCGACAGCAACCTCTGCTTTAGCACCGACAGCAACCTCTGCTTTGACTCCTCCAGAAACCACCGTGTATGCCCTGATAACAAACTGGGTATTAGAAACCTATGCTCAATAATAACCGATGGAAGAAGGGAATACGAGGAGTTATGGAAACTAACTTACCTAGACGGGACAGAATGTTTAAGTGCCAAGACCATCCACTCAGAGAGCTGCAAGTTTGTTTAGATACTAAAAACGTTAACAGATGTAGCATAATCTCTTTTCCCAGTGGGGATAAAACAAAGAAGAAAAACAATAAGAAGCTAGCAGAGAGTATTGTAAATATATATGTACAAAGAAGT
The DNA here is from genome assembly GCA_023657505.1 of Camelina hispida. Classification (NCBI taxonomy): domain Eukaryota; kingdom Viridiplantae; phylum Streptophyta; class Magnoliopsida; order Brassicales; family Brassicaceae; genus Camelina; species Camelina hispida. Next base: position 40,594,277 of record CP094634.1, on the reverse strand, counting down.
GAGAATTAATAGAGGAGTGAAGAGAAGAGGAGAGACCTGTTTCCTAGTCTCTTCAAGAGAAACCAGTCCCAGCAATCCTGGTTCCCTGAAATTTGCATCCGAAGCAGCGCAATCCAGAGCCTCATCTTCCACAGTGCTGCAGTGAAAAGAAGAAAAGATTAGGCTAAAAAGTGAGTGAGAGAGGTAGATTAAGTTTTATATGAAACTGAGAAAAACAAACATATATAGATGACAATACCAAAAAGAGGAACGCTGACAAAATCAAAATCTTCTTAGACTAAAACTAACCACCAAAGAGTCAAATAGACGGTAGCTAGCTATATATATAACCAGTGGCAGCTCAAGAAAATGAACAATCAAACGTCTTCTTAGTAGTCAAATGAATTGTTCTAAGAGAACAAAATCCAAAATTGATATTGTCCTAGCAAGTCTAATGACAGTGGGAAAAAGAGTGGCAACAAACAAACCTGGTAATTGAATCCAGAAAATAATTGAAATCTTTGAGGAGAGGCTGGACTTCGGCATGGGTCGTCAGTGTCTGTTTTCTTCTAACTTGGAGTTTGCTGCGACCAGAAAAAGCTGAGGCTGGAAAAGAACCACCAGGGGGAGCGCCTGGATCTGCTTCGGGGTCATCTTTGTCCTCTGGAGCGTTGTTCTTTGGTGGAGATAGAGGTTTCGGAACAGTTGGCTGTCTCCACTTGTACCAGAAGTAGGTGAGGCAGTAAAGAGGATGGTCTGGGTAATTTGGAGCCATGTAACGGTGTAGGCGGAATCTCCCCACATAGGGCTGGGGGTAGAGAAGCCAGCGAGTGCGCTGGTTGCCCAAAACATCACGTACAGGACCAGAGGTTCGATAGATTCCAGATGGTGGGTTCACTGTTTGAGTGAAGAAGAGCCAGCTTTTGGTCAACTCGTTCTCAAGGGGCATTTCGAACTCAAACTCATTGAAATCAAGGGGACTTTGACTCAGAACATTATCTGGCATAATCGGTACCCCACAGCAAAAGCCAGCCGCCTTGGAAACCAGGATTTTGTTGCAGACATCGGCTTCCTCAACAAACGAATCGAAATGCATAGCAGCACGTTGCGTATGTTCTTCGGCAAATGATCGGACAATGTGATCAAAGCTGCAATAAGGGAGAGCATTCCGCCTACAGTCCCACATGCGACACTGAAGGAGGAATCGAGCGGGCGTGATCTTGACAGCAGAAATGACTTGATGTTGCATTGCTTCGGTTCCTGTAAAAGCATTACAAACAGCAGTCAGAGAAAGAAACACACATTTCAGGCGAGAAACTGATAACGTTTCACTCACCCTATCTCAACCAAGATCCAAGCGAAAATATCTTAAACACACAAATCAATCTTAAACCTAGACGACGACCATCAATCTTAAATCAATCTTAAATCCGAGATCTACCTAAACTTCCAAACCAAAACTTAAACCACGATCTCAACCAACCAAGATTCAAGGGAAACGAGAGTGAGATTTTTCAATCCGAGATCTACCTAAACTTCCAAACCTAAACGACGATCAGAAGTAAATCAATCGGACACGGAATCGCGATTAGGAACCGACCTTCGTGAAACGCGAGAGGGAAAGGAATCACCAACCTTCGTGAAACGCGAGAGGGAATAAGACGGAGAAGAAGAAGACGATGACGACGGAGATAACAAAGAGGAGCACGACGGAGAGAAGAAGAGGATGGCGACGGAGAAGAAGAAGAGGATGACGTCTGAGATAAGAAGAGGATGGCGACGGAGAGAAGAAGATCTCCGTCGATTTGGGAGACGGAGAGAAAAGCTATCGCGCGCCGATGAGTGATGAGTCCCGTTTCTATTTTTTTCTTTTTGGGGTAAAAACAATTTTAGGGTTTCTTTCAATTTTAGTGACTCAAAACAAATGCTGACGTGGACCAATTCGATGTTTTTTATTTTCTGATTGACATAACGCGATGTTATTATTACACATATGTATCCTTTTAATATATACATTTTTATTATTTAATCATATTAAACATGATTTTTATTATTTGCCAGATCATGATTAATTTTCTCACTCACATCCAATATATGACATTCATTCTAAAAACAAAAAGCAAAAAATTTACTTAATGGCTAGATATTTTCTTTCTGGAAAAAATAAAAAAAAGCTAGATATTTCCAAATCTCTCAGTTATTTTTTTCTTTTTTTTATTATTAACGGCTAATAATTCTCTATCCACCGTTGGATCTAAAATCTAATTGCATCATCCTATGGCTCTAGAAATTAAGAGAGCGAGAGAGCGTATTCTGATGGCGACGAGAACACATATGAAGAGAAATAATCTTAAGAGATATGAACAAAGCAGAGGTATCTTTCTTTTTTTCCCTTCTACTTCTTCTGGATCGGTTTGATTATTTTTTTTACTGAGTTATATACTGAGACGATTTTGGTGTGAAAATCTCTTTTGTTTCGTTTGGTTCTGTTTGTTTCCTTGTATATATTTGAGTCTGTGTCCTGATTTGAGTCTTATAACGCTTGCTTGACACATATGGGATAAAGACTGAGACTTTGGTTCTGTTGTTGCTTCTTTAGATGGATGGAGAATTTATATTTTTATATCGGGCAATCTATTTCTAGTCCCCCGAATCAATCAATACGTTTTTGGATTTGCTTAGATTTTCCTTTTTATAATTGTAACAATTTAGATGCGTGGGAAAAGTGGAAACTTTGGTTTTGTTGCTTCTTCGTTAGAAGGAGATTATATAGATGACTTACATACTTTGCAACGCTTCTTGAAGGTGTACGGGTACTAACTCTTGTTAACTAAATCGTGCTTCACTTTGTGTCCTATGGAGTCTATAAGTTTAGGTCATATTACAAGCAGTCAAGCTCTTCTCTCTATTCTAGTTATTTTCTTTTCTCATATACATAACTTGTTATTTCAGGACCGTTTGAAGAAACTGAAAATCAGAACATGGAAAGGTTCAAGTGGGGAACATAAACTGTTGATATGGTAATGGATTCTAATCTTTTTTATCCCCTCTGTTTGATTATGAAAGCTTTCTAGCTCTTATAATATACATTGTTCTCCGTGGTTTCGCTAATCAGGTAACCCCTCTTTTTTTTTTTTTACTCTCTCTCTCTCTCTCTCTACAAGTGAGAGTTCCAAGAATGACTCTTATGAACTGATAGACGTATGATGATGTTCAACTAAGAATTTTGTAATTTGTATTGCATGCTAATCAAGACAGGCCATAACTTGACTCATTGTACAACTAACGAATAAAATGCTTGGGATCATGTTTTTTGCTTTTTGGCTTTGCCGCTCATGTCTTGACTGCAATAATTCATACAAAATGCATTTTAACTTTGCCACTGATATGTCTAAGACATTGCGTTTTTGCTCTGTATCAGGAGTGGAATTTAGCTTCCGGGAGATGCCCATTGGAGGAGCTGCTTTCGGAGTTCCCTTTCAGGAGACCATTGCAGCTGCAAACAAGAGCCAGATGCATTGCTTCTTGGAGCCATTGGAGAGTCTGTCTTCTCTCTTGTCTCAACTTATGTTGTTGTCTCTAATTTTTTTGGGAAATGCAGTTTCTCATATTTTCTTGTCGGTATAACTTTAAGGTACAAATGGGACAACAACGAAAAGCATCTGAGGCCTGAGAAGGGGTTATTTCAGCTTCATGAGGTCTCAAAGCCTTTGCAAATCTGAGACCTGCTAAGGCAACCATCCTCAGCCTAATCTCAGAATTTCTTGGTAGTCTGAACTTCAAATTATTGTTTTGAAGACAGATGTAGCAGAAGGTGTTGATCTCAACAGCTTACCGGAGGTCAGTTGAATTATCAGTTTATCAAAACTGATCGTAATTCTTATCTTTCTCGTTCTGTGGTGGGACAGTATCTTTAAATATGATGTCTCATGGTAACAGGTATTTATTTTGGAGAGCCAAGGGAATGGGCATAAAGACCAATGAATATGGCGAAGAAGTTGGGTTATATACTGAGGTTTATGCTACCCACGAGGTACTTTATTTGAAAATCTCAGTTCTCAGATGCAGATGGACTAAGCATTTCTTATGTTCTCAGATTGATAGAATTTTGCTCTTGTTGCCTTCGAGACTGCTAGGAAACGGCTTGACAAGATGTGTTCTCTTGTTTCCTGTGCAACGCATATAACACTGATGCTAATGCGATTTGTTTCTCTGCAGGCCTCAGTTTTATGGAGGAAACGAGTAACAGCACTAGCGTCTGAATGTCCTGATGTTGAGCTGTCACACATGTATATTGACAACGCCGCTATGCAGCTTGTTCGTGACCCCAAACAGGTACGCGTCTTTACCAAACTATTCAGCGTTGATAGCGCTTTGAAAATTATGTAAATAGGGTTTGATAGTTTCATATATGCAGTTTGACACCATTGTTACAAACAACATCTTTTTGGTGATATATTTATCCGATTAGGCTGCCATCTGCTCAGTGATTTGGTACAATATAAAACAATCTGATCTTTGTCTGAACATAAACCCGTCATGTTTTGTACTGGGACCTGGACTCTTTGAACCTATAGATGGTTATGCACCTGATATTGAAGGGCAGGTAAAAAAAGGAAAAGTCAGAGGGAAATCAAATTCTCTTAATGACCCTGTAGATCTTTCTTTTGCTAGATTGTGGTTTCCATCTTTTTATGGTAGTATAAAAGAGTACCGAAAAAACTGTGTTCTATTTTGTTCTGAAATGCATACTTTGGATGGGGAGATGAGGAGTTAGTTTGCTTTCTGTCTTTTGATCTTTACAGGAATGATGGCATTGAAAATAGATACAGCATTTTGATAAGGTTTGTTAGTCAGGAATCTTCTGATACATTCTACCAACATTTCAGAGGGAAACAATTCAATTCTCTGGAGTCAACCTATGTCAGATGTATATTATTTACGTTGAATATGAAATCAACTATATCTTTTGTGATTTGATTACCTGCTGCCAACTCTGTGGTGTCATGTATTGGCTACGTTTGGTTTCGGATACATTCTAAATCTAAAACCTCGTTTAATACATGCTCCTGTTTCAGAGAGATTGGACCAAGACACTGGTGGGTGGTGGCATTTTTATAACCATGTGCAAATTCTTCTTGTCCAGTAGTAAGGCTCTTTTAGTGTTTGCATGTTGTTTTGATCTTGTGTCAGTTTTCTTTATGGGGTGTTTTTGTCTTCAGATGTGTCGATATTCCCAACAGCAACCTGAGAGTTTTGCCTAACAATGTAAAATCTCTGGATGTGTGTTATCTGTGGGGTTATTTGCTTCAGGAGGTATGGCTTGCAATCAGATTTAACATCCACGATATATACACTACTTTGCTTGAATTATGTTTGTAGCTCTCATCTGTTTTCTCTGCAGTTTCGTAGTACCGATACCATCTTCTCCTCCTGTGTCTTCTGCTCTCCATTCTTACCTTGCTCTGCATCAAGTAGCACAGTGTTTGTCAATATCATCGAAAGAAAATGGCTTTTGTTGATGCTGTTTTGTGATCTAGCTTCTACGTAACCATCCTGAAACAAGAAATAATGTGGCTCCTTTCTGATTCGCTATGTGCTTCTGAGTTCTAATTTTAGGGACTTGTCCACATCTTGGAATTGCATTAGGTATACATGCACCTATCCATATCACTCCCTCTGTGGAAACAGAGAATCCAAAAAAAACACCGATTAAGGGATCGAATATTTGTTTATCCTAATCTTTTTCATATATCAAAACCTTACTTCTTTCAGAGTCATTGTGTCATAAATCTATTGCAGCATTAGTCATGAAATTGACACTTTGTGGCAGATGTATAAAGGCATGATGGACGAACTAAAAGATGTAAAGAAATTTCTGAATCCCACAGAAGTGTTAGTCGTTGTTGATACCATGACTGGACAAGAAGCTTCAGGTACGCTTTTTGTATTCTATATTTTGTCAAGAAGATTTGAAACATCCTGAGAAATGAGTTAATTTCAGAACTGGACCTTTATTTGTCATATACTAAGACGAGCTTCTGTACTTCCTGCAGCTCTGGTGACAAAGTTCGATGTAGAGATAGGAATCACAGGAGCCACTTTGACAAAGCTAGATGTTTATTCAAGAGGTGGTGCTGCTTTGAGTCTCAAGGAGGTTTGTGTTCTTCTTCTTCTTTGATCAATTATATCAGAGAAAGTTATTTAGTTAATGTGTTAGACGATGTTTCGAATTGTACACTAAGTATATAAATTGTGCAGCAGGTTATTGCCAAACTGGAAGGGGTTGCTGTCATTCAGTACTGTGCATTACGGCTATTGCAGGTAATGTTCGCTGTCGCGTGTACAAGTTGTATCTTTGTACTCTTGTCGTGTCAATTTTGTTGTTTCTGTTCATAAGAAAGTTTAGTTTGTAAATCTGCAGGGGACAGTTGATGAGTCCCTCTATGATCTTGCTGGAGAGCTAGTATGTATTTGATGTTCGATTAAAAATAGGCAATTCAAAACGTGAATCCTGAGTAACGATGTTTGTATTTGAAAATAATGCTGTAAGATGAGGTTCTTGCTAAGATCTGGAAGAGACATTGAGAAGCAGGCGCCGACAGAATCAGATTCATTATCACCTAAGCTTTTCGGGCTTCTTAGTTTTGGTTCCAGCCACAAGAAATCATCACTTGGAAACTACAAGTCTGATTCTGGTTTACTTATCTACTAGAGTCATACAATCTCTAATCAATTTTGTTTGATAAACACCACTCTGATGCAGGTCCAAGTTCAAAGAGCAAAGTTCTAATGTTGCTTAAATTCTGTAAAGACCATACTTGAAAGTTACTTGATGTTTGGTAAGGAACTTTCAAAGCTTGTTGCACCCAGTTTGATATTGTGGTGCCGTCAAAGGCACCCAGTTTGATATTGTGGTACGTAGACAATCTGTACCTTTCACCTTTTATGTTTGATTCTGGTTTACTTATCTACTAGAGTCATACAATCTCTAATCAATTTTATTTGATTAACACAATTCTCCATTCTTCATAGCCGATGATGATCCATGTCGTCATCATTTGATGTAAGAAGCCAGTCTCTGCAGCAGAGAAGAAGCAGCAACAACTTCATCCGTAAGGAAGATTGATTCGTGATTGATCTCCTCCTCCATTCCTCTGAATTCAATTTCGGGTCTCTCTAATTTTGGTCCAGTGTCTCTCCAACACGCTTTATTTCAAGCGGTTTTTACCCTACTATGCCTTTAATGTTCTAGGAGGGCTTGACAAGGTAAATTGCTCTTCTTCTTTTTCTTCGTAAATCATTCTTCTGGTCTGTCATCTTTTTAGGTTTCTTGTATGCTACATATCTTAAATGAACTTTGTCAATTATTTGATGGGTGAGATTGTTCTTACATACTTACTTACAATTATTGTGGCTTATCATAGCTTTGTTGCAGATTGTACTTGATGAGCTGACTAGTAGGATTGATGGGTGGAGGATGGTATGGATCCGACAATCAGTGTACGGTGTTTTGACATGTAAGATACACAAGGAGCCGATGATCCATCCATGTAGGCATCAATCGAAGTAAGTAAGCCCTACTACTCACTCTCTTGCCTTTGCTTCATCTCAGATTTCGGATTTTTTTGTAGTTGTTTCACTCTATCGTTTTGGTTTCAGTAGTACTGAAGTGTGGCTTATCATGTTGGCCATAGTAAGAATCAACTCCGTTGTGGTCTCTTTCATGTTCAAAACTCTTTTTTCTCCTTATTCTTCTTCTAATTCAGCTGCTAGAAACAGTGTGAAAACCAAACACGTAGATCCCTATGGCATCGTAGAAATCTCTGCATTTTTTAAGCAACTTTGATCTTACCTCAGATTCATTATCACCTAAGCTTTTCGGGTTTCTTATTTTTGGTCCTCAGCTGCAAATGAGTGAGCTATAGGACCGGTTAGATGCGGAGTTTCTATTGCCTTAGAGATGTGTTCTGTCAAGTTCAATGAATGGGTTGTTCTTGCCACTCTATTACAACGGGCCGAGGCAAAAAATCGTTTAGATTTCCACCGTTATCACTGACTATAAAGCATAGCCTGCAGATTGTTTCTTTATTTGTCACAACACAGGTTCTTTATGATGATTTACGGTTGTGGAAAGCATATAGCATGACATTACAGGTAACCCTTGTTTCCATAACAATCACTCCCCATCTCGCCACTTGTAGGTCTCCTCTGTAAAACTTGTTTGTTGTTCCAGTCTCACTTGTGTTTCGCTCAGTACCATGACTTAATTCAGATTATATATAGAGGATAAATTCTCAGCGACCGCAGGAGAAGAAAGCAATAGAGGTTTCATCTATAATAATATTGTTTATTTCTGAAGCTTTTTCACATTAAATTTTCTGCCTGAGTTTTTTAACTGCAGAAGCACACGTAACCTTGAGTAAAGTATGGAGGCGTGAGAGAAGTGGGATAACCCCAAAGTTCACGAGAGCCTTACGGAATTGACGTTGTTCACCTCACACTCTCATAGTTTAAACAACAAATTATTATTTTTATATATTTGGGAAGAATCATGCAAACACATTAATTATAAGAAGATTATTGTGATTGAGCCGAATGATCGTCTTATGCTTTTCTACTATACGTGTAGCAATGATGCCAATGAACGTGCTCAGGAATATACGTAGAGTGTGATAATGGCACAGCCTTATTAGTCTCCTCTTCCCCTAGTCAGTACTCGAAAATTTCATCTTTACGTTTAAAACAAGTATGGTCATAGTATCTACATGCGTATCCCTCTGTTCGCTAGTATATATAAGGATATATCTCTGTTTGCTACCCATTGATTAGCTCCGTCTCATTCATTCTCAAACCATCGATGAGGAACCACACCGTTTACAGAGAAAGAAAGAAGAAGATACTACAAACTAACAATTCTCAGACTGTTCTTGGTATCAGCCAATAATCGTCATCAAAGTATCCAACGCACAATCTCCACCAATCATATTCTAGCAAACCTCCACGTCACCCCAGCTCATCACTTTCCCTAACATTACCACATTAAACCAATCACAAAACATACCAATCATCGATGTTGTCTTAAAACTGATCATATAACACCTGAACCGTAGAAATGTCGAAGTAAACGTACCTGAGATGGAAAATAGCTCCGACCATAGATAATTCAAGTGCTCCTAAGTATGATATCTCTTCAAAAAGTTCAGATACTTGGTGGTGAGTTGGTTCAGTGATAGACAGAGTCTCTCAAGCAGGAGAGAGCGAGAGAGAGAACCTGGACCAATTAGCTTGGGACGTTTGCCATATGGAATCGGGGAGGCACTAAGTAGGACGGTCACATGAACCAAGTTTTGTCCATGGAAGCCATCTCCAGCATAGTAGTAAGGCTCGTCGGGTTCGCCTTTGCCTCTTTGGAGTAATAAGAAGAACAACTTTGTTACTTCTTTTAATGGGCCTTTACTAATATCTATTATTGGCCCAACATAGTTTATGTTTAGGAACCCAACAACATTAATAATTTAGTCTTTTTTTTAATCCAAGTATTACTTACTAATAAAAGGGGTTATTAGTAACTCATCCACATCAGATTTTTAAATTCATTTTTAGATAAGGCAAAAACTCATTTTATTAGCAAAGGCAAAAACTCATTTTATTAGCAAAAGAAAAGGCAAAAACTCATGCGTATCCCTCAGCCCATCCACATCAGATTTTTAAACTCATTTTTAGATTGCCACGTGGCAAAGGCAAAAACTCTATTCTAAAAAATCTATAATCCCATTATTATCGCCTAAACATGTCTATCCTTCTTCCTCTTATTTTTCTTAATCATCGAACTATAATGCTTAATTATCATTCATCGTCCCTTGAGTTAACAATCTACTTTAAAGAATCACTTTTAATCTCCCCATCAGTTAATCTAACTCTCTTTTTCAATGCTACCTCTCCAATCCGACTGTCCATCCGATCAACGGCGGCTAGATTTTGTCTCCACCAAAAACGAACCGTTGCCACCAGAGGCCCATCAATGGTTTTCCAAATTCCGTCGCCACCAGAGCCGTCAATGGTTTTCCAATTGTTGTGTAAAAACATAGATAAACTGATCGAAGAAAGGGGCATACTCATGCAAAACTAACTAAATTGATAGGCAAACTAGCGGAACGAAGAAGATGACAGGGATCAGAGATGTCCATGTCCAATTCCTCCATGTAAGTAACGTAATATCCGACAATTATTATCAAAAATCTGGATTCTTTTGGTAGGACATCTCTCTTAAATTCTGCTTTCTAGGGTTTCTTTGTTTTTGTTATCTATGCTTCGTTTTCTGTAATATATGTGTGTCTTATTGGATTTGGATCTTAGAACCCGAATCTTAATGAGAAAATCTAAAAAAACAAAAAAAGTCATGACTTCTTCTTCGTCTTCTATGTTTGCAATTGATATATAGCTCTTTTAAATGGCCACAAGAACAAGATCATGAAGCTTTGGTAATTACAATACATATATATATGTACTTCAGCACTTGCTCTCCTCTTCTCAACGATTGCCACTGAACTAATTGATGGTGAGTGTGTCTCTCCTGATCGTTTTCTGCTTCATATATATATATATATATATATATATATATATATATATTGGTTTTGTTTACCCATGAGATTGAATGGTGAGTGTGTCTACGGTTTGAGTTAGCCGGAGCTGTAGTCCCTTGAAGTTCAGTTAAAGCAAAACGTGGAACACCAAATAGATTTTATGATGACACTGACACCCATGCATTATAATTGATTAGGTTTGTAATGTTTTTGGCTATTACAGGCGGAAGATGAGTTGCTAGCCAAGCAGGTTAGAGATTTACATCATTAATTCTGAACTCAGTTTTGCTTTTGTTTTCTTTATTTTATGGATTACATCTATATACATTATAAATCTTGACTCTTTCATCTCCTTTTCACTAATTTAAGGAAGCAGACCGAGAAGATACATAGATAGAATGGACCGAAGATTATTTGAGTGAGAAACTTAACAGTAAAATTGTCTAGAAGAAAAGACTTGAGGAAGCAGGCCAGAGAGCTACGGAGCAGGTACAAACGCTTTTGCATAGAGTCTATTTTGTTGGCTAATTCGTTACCAAAGATGAAACATCATATTATATATCATCCAAAGGATCTGGGTTCTGAATCTTTTAAGTTGTCTTCGCACAACTCTAGCTCTAGAGAAAGACAAGATGAGCATGATCCTAAAGCACTGGTTAGTGCATCTATAATTCACTTCCTGCCATGTTCTTTTTGTTGTTTTGTTTTTACAGTGCTTCTGTTTTTGCAGCTGCAAATCATTGACCATGTGAAGAGTGAAATTTATAGAGTCTGGTTTTTGAACGAGTAAAGCATGTGACTCATTAACACTTTCCTTTTTTCTTAATCATTATGCAAGTTTAAATTATATATACGGATTAGGAAGGCATGGTTGTTGTTGTTGTTGTGGTTGGAAGACATGGTTGTTGTTGTTCATGTACTTTACTTTACGTCTATTAAGAAGGTTTTTTGATACAAGAACACTACCTCAAATAGTAGATAGTAATATTGGATCATGAATTCTGAACTTGCAGTGGTAATTTACAGCTTAACTCCCTTCTCTCTTTTGTAGAAACTTTGAATAAATATATTTCAATAAAAATTCTTTCTAACAGATGCATTTGCGGTTGATCCACTTTATCATTAGACTTTGTCACACTTTGTGTAGGTGAGTCGAAAAAGTATGGTACTTAAAGTTTGTTCCTTACAAGAATACTATGCATTTTCTTTGAAGAAGAGGAAGTAGGAAAGGGGAGAGCGCCATGAAGACTATGTATAGTATTTTCTGTGCATATTTAAGCGTCATGAAAACTAAGTCGGAGATGAAAAGATTGGCATTTGATTTAGAAGAGGATATTTAATCAGTGTGCTACCGATCCATTCAACTCTCGATCGGGTCAATATTTCTTAATTCTCCCATCCTAATATTATTCTGAATATTTTCTAGGTAATCTCATATTACGGTGTACAACTTGCCATTTTCTATTATTTGCAGTTGTATTTATACTAACGAAATTGATGTATGCGTGTATACAAACAAGGTCATCAAGTGAAGAAAGAAAGCGCTGCTAGCCTCCAAACCTGTGATTCGGAAGAGAATATTCAAAAAGCATGGAAAAGCAAAACATGCATACAACTCCTACTAATTATTGCCTCGAAGGTATATTCAAATCTTCTTTGAATTGGTCAAGTCAAGCAGGGTTTAACCAAGGTGATTAAGATTATAGATTTGACCCTCGCTTGCCTAACACTTTAAATTAACTTCTTTATTTTTCAGACCATGGTTAATGCAAAGAGAAAAAGTATCCACTCACTCGAAATCTTGAATGATTTTTCTGGGTACAAGTTTCAAGCCATACTTGATAAACATCGCAAACATGGGCCACACTACAAAGTTTAGAGTGCTAGATGGCTACAGATCAACGTGTTGTACGTAATATTTTCTAAGCGTGTTCTTTAGCTAGAAAATTATGTCCAGCAAATGTGATGTGGTTTTATAAGGGCTATATGAGTGTTTAAGTAAACTTTTGTTTGTCGTTTTGATGCCATGACTATTTACCTACTCACTTGAAGTATCTTTCTTTTTGAAATCAAACACAATATATAAGAAAATTTAACTCATCACATGATTTCAACTTATATTTTTGGTAATACTCTTAAACTTTTTCTTACCATTCGGTGACTTGTGAAACTAAAAACTGAAACTGAAAAAGTTTAAGCATACATCGGCCGACCTTAGAGGTCTTTTCTTTTCGTAAGAGCATTAACGTCTGATGACACACAAAACAATTTTTTCAGAAACCCAACAAGAAGGGATGACAACAACAAAGATAACATCACAAATATAGCCATACAAGTGAATAAAATGCTAATTCAAAGGGTGAGGTTGAAGATCGTTCGAGTGGTTGGCACATGAATCATTTCTTGGTGACAAGTTAGTTCGGCTTCGTATATGTTTTCCTCAAAGTAAAACAAGGGAATGTAACAAAGCTCGGTCAGATGACAGATATAAGAATCAGAAGCTAATATAGTCATATGTTTTAAACATGTTGTCAAGTTTTTCCTTTTTCTTTATTTGACATATTCAACTAATTAAATCAGAAAATATATAGTGATGGGACTGATGGTTAAGTTACATGTCTCTTTGATGAATTCTGTTCTCGATGAGGGCAATGATCATGTAATGGGAATGCACATCAATCGACTTCCGTAATCAAGGACTAAATTTGGGTAAGAGATATCTTTTTCATGTCTTATATGATTGTAGTTTACATGGATGATTTACATTTTTTTCACTCTAACATCTGATTTTTCGTTCCTTCTATAATCTACCTTCGAACCCATCAAATGTTTTACGAGCAAAAGAAATTCATTTACAAGTCGGCCATGGTAGAGATCCAAAAGTTATACCGTACCATGAAAAAATTCTCATAGTTCGCAGAGGTTGCGATAGTTGAGCGTATTTTGATGTCCAGGTAGGTGATACTTTGACATATAATTGGGTTGATATATACCGTATCATAATTTTTTTGATATACATATAGAGGGTTGAAGGATGTAGAATATGATTCTGAAAAAAATACAGTTAGTGAAAAGGGTGCTGGGATGAACAACTTCAAGGTGTCTTCTGATGTACCTTTAGTTCAGTGTTTGATGATGATGACCAAAAGATCTAGACAGCGTAAGGCATTGCTAATGTTTTTTAAGACTTTTATGGCCAAAACTTCCCTTTTTTTTTTTGACATGAGCAAAATAAATTATCAGATGCTATAACATCATACTGATCCACATCAGCAATTTTCAAAGACATAAGAGCAAGTTTATCGCAGAGTTTATAGAGGAATTCTTAGTGTTTTGTTGAAAAAAATAAATCAAAACTAAACAAAAAGTATAAGATCTCCCTTATATAGTATACTCGGATCGTTGTTAAGAGACGCTACGTGTCAGCTCTCTATTGGACGAACAAAAATACAAAAGGAAAAAAAAATTTTGGACATATAGTTTTCATTATTTTCCTCTCTTCTCGCTCTCTCTTTCTCCGAAACGAGAAAACAATTTGGAATCAGAAGCTTAAAGGTTTGGAATCGAAGGACCTGTAATGGTTTGGATTCAGTTGGGAATGGAGAGAAGTTGCCAAAGAAAGAATCGAGTTTCAGTTGGAGATGGGTGAACCAGTTTGTTCTTAGATTTCCGATTTGCTAAACTCATCTAAACAAGTTTCTCTCTCATTCTTCCTACTGGAATATTCAATTAGTCAATTTCATAGAACCATTCCTTTAGATTCCTGTGTATGGTTTCTCTTGCGTGTTTTGTTCATAGTGTCTCTGTTTTTGTTTTCATCTGTATCAATGGTTTCTCCTGAAAGAAGCGAATTTTATCAAATCGGTTGAATCCTTTCTTCTCCGTTGTTGCCTTGGATTTCGAAAGTTTCTTGCTTTAAAGCTTCTGTTAGCTCTATTATTGATGTTCTTTATATGACATTGTGGTGGAGATGATGAATGTTAAAGTAAAAGGTCTGAGCAGGTTCGAGTAACGGAGAGGGCCCTTGTCCATGCCTTGAGCTATGGTATCTGTGGCTCCGCAAACTCTCCAACAATGAACCAGATTCACCACGTGCTGTTTGTGAAATCTGATGGGTCGATTTTTAAAGGCGTGGGGTTGCTTTCTACTATTGATTGCTGGCCTAGAATTCTCCCTATATAGTCTCCTTGTGCTTCTTTATTATCAGTTAGTTGCCCTTATTAGTCCTGTATTGATCAAAGATCTCTTTGACTGATATTATCTAATAGGTCTCTGTCTTGCTTTGTTGATGTTTGAAGCTTTCTTGACAAAGCTTGTTTGATTCTAGGCATAGTTTTTATCAATAAAAAGGTCTGTTTCTGTTACTCTGATTTTGTTCTTTACAAACCGAGAGTCTTAGCAAAACAGAACAACAAAGTAAACGTTTGTTCTGTTCTGCAAAGAAGAAGAAGCCTTTGCCTCTAACAGTGTTGGTATCATTGTCTTCCGTGGTCTGTACTTTGGTCTCTATGACTTTGTGAAGCCTGCTCTTCTCACTGGAGACTTGCAGGTTCGTCTGGTTGTCTTTCTCTCTGATTTGGGTGTTCTCTTGCTTATAACAGGCTGGTTTTGACTTGTTATTGTTCTCTTTTGGTTTCTTTGATAGTTTCCCTCTTAGATGGGTCATCACTAATGGTGTGGGTCTTGCATCTTACCCCATTGACATTGTTCCAAGAATGATGATGTCTGGTGAGGCTGTAAGTTCGTGATGCTGCCAGAGAAGCTGCTCTTCGGTTAGTTTTCTTTCCTCTCTCAAGACTCGAATCATTCAACTCGTATCATCAGAATTGTTAAATTTGAGGAAAGAATCAAGTATCTGACTTTTTAAAATGAATTGTTATGATTTTAACAGTGAGATAAAGGAAAGAATCAAGAAGACCTAAGATGAAAAGAATGCTAAGAAGGTTGAATTTGCTTCTAAGCAACATAAGGTCAAGGCAAATTTCCCCAAAGCTGCAGCTGCAGGAAAGGGTCCTAAGTTGGGAGGTGGTGGTGGCAAACGCTGAAGAGCCTAGCCATCTATCTCTCACTTTGTGTTTTCTGCCTAGTGGCTACTTTTTTTACTAGCAATGTTGATTCCAGAATGTTATGCCAAACGTAAAACCTTGTTATCAGTTTTTGTCTCTTACTTTTGCAACTCTTATAATCTCAGACTTCAGAATTTTGTTGCTTATGAACTTCATTTTACTACTTTCTCTATTGTCTTCTCTCATGATTCAAAAGCGTTTGTGTGTTTTGCGGACTACGTTGCCAGCTGTAGTCTGTAGTCGTATGTTGGACTGCTTCCGTGTTTATGTGCAATGGTCGATTCTAACTGGCGTTAACTAGTGAGCCAAACATATGATCTATTAAAACATTAGACATAGACCAAATGTTAAAATATATGATCTAATGTAATGTTTCGCAATATTTCATGTCTTTGGAGAAATATTGTGTTCATGAATGACCCTTGTCCCCAAAAATATGTCATTATATAAAATAAAATAAAAAATAAAAAAAAATGTCATTATCCTATTTTTATAAAATCTTAAATTTTTACACATTTATAACACTTCTATTCTATTTAAAAATTTTAAATTTCAAAAAACAATATTTTCAAAAATAAGAGACCCAAAATTAGAACCTACCAATAAATGAGAAAATTTTATTTAAGAGATCATGAGTTCTTATATTCCAAATAGTACACAATTAATTCATACAAAATTTAAGAACTCCCCTTACTCCAACCCACCAATAAACATGGTCTTAGAAGATGCCACATCACCTTATTTTCAAAAATATCTCTTCCATTCCCTTCTCTTTTCAGCGAAAAAAAACCCTAACTTCATCGCCATCTCTTCAAACGTCCTACAGTAAACATGCCACGTCCGTTTCCAAAAATCATTCCTTCCTTGTGCCACATCAAACTCTTGACGATCGATATTCATTGACCCATTGACCAATTAAATTGGTATTTCAAGGCAACTTCTTTGTCTCTTCGTCTCTCGCTTAGAACGAAACTTCCACAGTTCTACCACTTCGTCTTCTTTTCTTCCTCTTAAAATCTACATAAAACCCTATATATATATATATATATATATATATATATATATATATATATAGATCAAAGGAGAATACATAAATCTTAAACAGTCAAACGTCTAAAGCAGCTACTATTCCGTGCAATGCTCTTCACTTGCTTCTCTGTTACAAAGGTCGTTAATATTAAGGTGTGTTGCTCCAACCAAACAAAGTTTTAGAGAGATCATGAATTCCTTCATGATGATTAGATTTTTAAACTCCTCTAAGATTCTTTAGATTCAGAGGCTCATGATCTGATTGAAATAAATTAGAGAAAGAAGAGTTGTTGGTCTTAAAGTAGCAATCACTCATCTAAGATTATTTACTCGAACTCTCGCTTCACTATTATGTAGTTTATTTTTAGGTGTCTTTTTTTTTGGTATAAATTGCTCCATATGTTGCAGCTGTACCTGTATGCAACTAAGTTTTGTGATACTCTTCCCTTCTATATATAAAATATATCCCTTACCGACAAGGTAGACATTTTTTAAGACGCAGGCAAAGTGTTGGTTGAGTAAAGAGACATGAAAAAGTCTCTGGTGGATTAAATCATATGATCTTGATCAAGGCTTTACAGTGAAGAATATAATAGTATAACTTTGGTTTACGTTATATATTTTTCTTTAACAGTTTATGAAGCATGCACCTTTGATATTGATAACTCATGGGAGTAAGTTCTGTTCATGTGTCATCAACATAGAAGAATGTGGAAGAGACCACCTGGAAAAGAATCAGTAAACATACATACGGACGTGATAAACAAGTCAGTTGAATGCTAATTTCTATAGATAATTATTTTCTTATTTTCTCATATGCGCATATGAAGTTTTCTCAAATGATGCACTTAGATCCACATAATATACCATGGCTGAGCTTATAAATGAATTCTCTAAATCAAGATTTGTGCGTCTTTATGTGCGTCTATGATAAATCAAGATTTGTTGAGACAATGACACTTGCAATGTCAGGATATGCATGCCGGCCAGCTCTCAAAAGGTACGTACACATCTATTCTTCTATGATCTCCTGTCTTTTTTACCTTTTCAAATAAAAATATATGGTTTATGGTTGGGGATCCGACTTACCACTCACATGTACTGAGGTATAGTTAAAAATTATTCGAAAATAAAATTAACATATCAGTTTGGTTAAGCATCAATAAGGCCAATATCCATTTTCACTTTCTCTTTGCCTACGTAGTAGTTGTTTTGTGCTATAACTATGCAACTTTTACAGATATATATATAAAGGTCGCCGTTCAGCAAGGAGGCTCAGATTATCTCTAAATAATATGGGGGCCAATATGAACAACCAAGGAATACTTTGAGATGAACGCCATACCTCCCAGAATGTCTTCTTTATGTTATAGCCATCTATGAGTTAATACATAACCAATTCTCATAGTAAAAAAATAATTCTTAAACTACAGATCCGGGATGTATGGTTGCATATCGTTGCCCAGCACAAACGTTTGTGCCTTGATAGTTTGCATAATAAAATGATTGACTTGTGCAGATAGATCTAATTGTTGGCTCCAAAGCTTAGATTGGATATGTCATATGATCAGTTTTTCTGTCAAAACGTATATAAACTTGCGATAGATCAGTGCCATACATACGTAAACGTATATGATCAGTGCCATCCACATCAGCACTTCAAAAAATTTCTAGAGAATACCACATCACTGCACATGTTACGGTTTCCACATCAATTAATTAAAATAAGTCATATATTTCAATCTCAATTTCCAAAACCCAATTTAATTAATAAAAAATATCAAATCATTTTCTTTAGTTGACGAAAAAACTAATCGCCTCCCCTTCCAGTATAATCGCATCTTCTTCCAAATATATATGACGCAAAACTCGAATCGTTTCTGTTTCCTCTTGCACAGCATTAATCACATCTTCTTCTGCTTTTGGTCATAGCATATCGACGTCTCCAATCTCTGTAATCCCTTTCCAAATGGCTACGAGATCACCATCTAACTGTCATGGAGACAAAGGCAACGTGAGTGGCGGACGTAGTACTAGAGAGAACGGAGACTCGAGCCCAACCAATAAGCCTGGTAAATGAACCCATATTTTTACGGTATGGATGGTGATGTTGTAGTTATAGACTACAACTTTTATTGTTCATATTTCTCATCAACGTGTCTTCACAATTCTCACATGAGGGAAAATAAAATTATGTGGTAAGGCGAAGAAGGCTTGTGTTTCTGGAACATAATTGATATGATGCATGAATGAAACAGGACATTTAAAGATGTCCATGTGAGTTGGAGGAAACGAAAAAAATGCAAGGAAAAATGAAAAATATGTAAGAACTAAGATGACGTAAATTTCTTAATATTACATGTAATGAGTAAGCTCTTCTTCAAAATATTGTCAAGTTTTTTTTTCTTTTTATATTTGACATCTTCAACTAAAAAAAATATATATATATATAGTGTGGGACTGAGCGTATCATAATTTTTTTATGATACATATATAGAGGGTTGTAGGATGTAGAATATGATTCTTTAAATACAATTGGTGAAAAGGGTGTTGGCATGAACAACTTCAAGGTGTCTTTTTGATGTACCTTTTGTTCAGTGTTTTATGATTAACAGAAGATTTAGAAAGCATAAGGCATTGCTAATCCTTTTAAGACTTTTATGACCAAAACTTTCCTTTTCTTGTCATTAGCAAAATAAATTATCATGCTATAATTTTCAACATCATACATAAATTTTTAGATGCTATATATTGTGACTACAAAATAACCATAAACTATCTACCTCAGCAAAATGGAAAAAAAAAACCAAAAGATCTTCTAAACATTCAACGTTTAAACAAAAAAGGAAAAATCGAGAAAAAAGAAACGGTGGAACCTTAAAGCTTTATTTCAAGCGGTCTTTACCCTACTATGGCTTTAATGTTCTAGGAGGGCTTGACAAGGTAAATTGCTCTTCTTCTTTTTCTTCGTAAATCATTCTTCTGGTCTGTCATCTTTTTAGGTTTCTTGTATGCTACATGGCGGATCTAGAAATTATTTTTACTGGGGTCAAAAACATAACTAAATTATTTTTTTAAACATAAATATAAAAATATTTTACAAAACCACTGTAAGAGTTTTCATATTTTGAAATCTCTTCATCATAGTTTTATTTGTAATATCTAAAAATAAATCTTTTTCGATGAAACAAACTAAATAATCATTCAAAAATTAATCTCCAATCCGATTTGCTTCCTTGCCCTAGAACCAAAAAAAAAAAGAAAAAAAAAAAGAAAAAAAATTTGAAATCTACGTAAAAAATAATTAACAGTTCATATTCTTTGTAAAAACCACATATTCATACTTAATAGCAATGACAAATATTAGATACTAATTCAGTAATTCTGATTGGGAAAATTAGTATATTTTATGAATTTTATCCAATTTTCAATATAGATATATAAATATGTAATGATATGAAATATATTTTTAGAACAAGATCAAAGAAACAAAAGTTGATATGAAAATTTGACTTATTTGAATAGTTGAATTAAGATGGCGACGACGACTTGATGAGGAACATATGAAGAGAAGTTGAAGCAAACATAATCTTTGTGTTATTAGGTTAGAGTTTTGTGTTATTCAGTTAGAATTGTCTAATTGTTTTGGTAAAGAGAATATTAATGAGCCACTAAAAAGTAAATTCCATCAAATACGTATTTTTTTTCCCTTTTTTATATGGGTTGAATAAGGTGCAATCATATTGAAACTAATATATGTATTACTAAATTTTTTTAAAAAAAAATTAATGAGGAGTCAATTGACCCATACCATTCTAAATGGATCCGCCCTTGGGCTACATATCTTAAATGAACTTTGTCAATTATTTGATGGTTGAGATTGTTCTTAAATGCTTACTTACAATTATTGTGGCTTATCATAGCTTTGTTGCAGATTGTACTTGATGAGCTGACTAGTAGGATTGATGGGTGGAGGATTGGCTGGAATCCAAGGCTCTTGAAGGAGCCGAGTTGTTTGTTCAATTGACTGGTGGAAGACCAAGGCCAAGGTTTCATTAACTGTCTCTTCATCTTTCTCTTGCATTAGCTTTTCCTTCTTTCTTTTGCTTATTTTGATTCTTCTTGTTATGTGATTTCAGGTTTTAAACCGCTGATTCCAAAAGGAGCTGATGAGTATAATGAATCAGAATTAGAAGGTTGGTTTACTTGTTACTACTAAACCTTGTTTTGCTTAGCACTATGGTGTCTTCTTCATAGTTTCAAGATTTAGCCTTTTATCTTGTGTAATTTGGGGATAATTTTTGAAGCTTGTGTCCTTTTGTGCTTCACAAACCAGGAACTACACATGGAGCGCCTTAGAGGATGAAGAAGATCGAATAAATCCTCATATCAACAAAGAAAGAAGCCATACACTTTACAGTAAGTTTTACTTGTTATATATTACTAACCTTGTTTAACAGGATTTGATCTGTTTTTGTTCATTCCTAGTTAGGGTTTATTGGTTTTATTTTGCTGCATATGCTTGGCTTGGTCACCGTTTAATCTCGGTTGTGATATTGTAAGGACATTAACTGTCTCTTAAACTTTCTTTTGAGTTAGCTTTTTGTTGATATTTTTGCTTATTATCATTTCTTCTTTTTCTGTAATTTCAGGTTTTCAACAGCTGATCCAAAACGTTGAACAGTTGAGTTAATGAGTCTGAGGAATCAAAGTGAGTTGGATTCGCTTAGATTTTTCTTTTTTATAATTGTAACAATTTAGATGCGTGGGAAAAGTGGAAACTTTGGTTTTGTTGCTTCTTCTTTAGAAGGAGATTATATAGATGACTTACATACTTTGCACCGCTTCTTGAAGGTGTACGTATGGAGCCTGGAAGAAGGTGAACGGGTACTAACTCTTATTAACTAAATCGTGCTTCACTTTGTGTCCTATGGAGTCTATAAGTTTAGGTCATATTACAAGCAGTCAAGCTCTTCTCTCTATTCTAGTTATTTTCTTTTCTCATATACAACTTGTTATTTCAGGACCGTTTGAAGAAACTGAAAATCAGAACATGGAAAGGTTCAAGTGGGGAACATAAACTGTTGATATGGTAATGGATTCTAATCTTTTTTATCCCCTCTGTTTGATTATGAAAGCTTTCTAGCTCTTATAATATACATTGTTCTCCGTGGTTTGGCTAATCAGGTAGCACCTCCTTTTTTTTTTTACTCTCTCTACAAGTGAGAGTTCCAAGAATAATGACTCTTATGAACTGCTAGACGTATGATGTTCAACTAAGAATTTTGTAATTTGTATTGCATGCTAATCAAGACAGGCCATAACTTGACTCAATGTACAACTAATGAATAAAATGCTTGGGATTATGTTTTTTTGCTTTTTGGCTTTGCCTGTGAAAATGTTGCTCATGTCTTGACTGCAATAAATTTGTTATAATTTAGAAAAGGAAAATAGTGAGATAGTTAAGTCACTTGTGGTATAAGTTAAACCAACCTATCATACAAAAAAATTTAAGCTTTAGGAGTATGCCAATTTTCTAATTTTTTTAAATTTTAAGTTTTTTAAAGATTATTATTAATATTAGAATACCCCGTTTTTCTTTTTGGAACAAATATATTTCGTTTATTTAAATTTGTCATAAAAAGTACAGTATTTGTTTATATAATCGTTAATGGATTTCTACCTACAAATTAACAATGTGTATAAATTTTAACCACACGTATTTATCGCTTTCTGGTGTGGTGTATAGGTTATAGAATTGATCATATCCATTTTTGGTGGGTGCACTGTAATTGTTGAATGGATCACTTCATTGTTTCATGCAGTGTTTATCTCTCTCTATGGATGTCAAATGCTTTGTCACTTTTTTTTGTCTTCTTCGTCTCCTTATACATATATCAAAAGAAAACATAGAATATCAAATGCATTATCACAGATCATATCTTTTTATAATAAAAATGATACTTGTTACTAATGTTTGTTTTTAACTAACAAAAATAGAAGAAAACAAAAAGTAAACTTACATTACATCTTCAATTAAGAAGAAGCAAAGTGATGAATAATAATTGCTTAGGCGGCTGGTACAATAAATGTTCATTACATTTACGTGTTCCACTAATGCTAAAAGTCTTTGCCAGTTTTGACATCTAACCCAAATAATTCCTCTCGAAGTTTTACATCAAACCAATCAACCTTACAAAAACATGTTTGAAGAGTTAGCTTTGAATTTTGATACAATTCTCAAATTACTTTGTTCTAGTTTTTGCTTTCTTTGTTTCATTCAAAGTACATCCAGTACAATGTATTAACAGAAATGCTTAGAAAATAAACGTAGAAAATCAACATAAATGCTCAGATTACATCAACATAAAGTAGCAATCACTTTAGATTTAGAACGGAATCCATGTCCAAAAGTGCAATAAAAGGCTGGTGAAGCTCGGCGGCAATCCCACATCCGACATTGTGATTGCTACTGTAAAACCTCTATAAATTAATAATGTTGAGACCATACAAATCTATTAATTTATAGAGGTTTTAATTGTTAATTTATAGAGAGACTTTCCAAATTTGGTAAAAAATAAAATAATAAGTTATAACTAATATTATTTTTATGAAATTAATTACAAGTAAAATAACAATTATCATGTTTTGAAGATAGCACTCAAAAAATTTTATATTGTAAAAATGAACTCTAATAAAAATTAATGTGTATATATATACATATATTTAAATAATTTTATATAATTGTTATTTTATATTATTATTATAACCATATATTTACAAAAGGTTTTTTAAAAATTATTATATTATCAAATTGTGTCTAAAATTACACTAAACTAACTTATAGAGATTATTAATTTACCGAGTAATCTTATTATATAAAGTTGGGTTTTGAAAGTTAGCCATTAACAAGATTTTGACATGTGTCAAGTAATCAATCTCAGATTTTGACATGTGTAAAAGTTAATATTTAATAGAAAAAAATTGATTACAACAAAAATAAAATATTTTGTTTTAAAAAATATTAATAATGTGAAAAAATAATTATAAAAAATTACAGAATTTATTAAAAAATGCAAGATTTTGACATGTGTCAAGTTATCAATCTCAGATTTTGACATGTGTAAAAGTTAATATTTAATAGGAGAAATTTGATTACAACAAAAATAAAATATCTTGTTTTAAAAAATATTAATTATGTGAAAAGATAATTATAAAAAATTACAGAATTTATTAAAAAATGCAAAGTTTTTTTAAATAACTATAAGGAGATTATATATATATATATATATATATTTCATAAAGTTCAAAATTATAATATTATTTATTTATTTTTAAGTTTAAGTTATTAATTCTACAAAAAATAGAAAAATAGATTAAGGAAAATATAAAGTTAATTATTATTTCTAAATTTTGTAAATACTCACTTCTATATAAACATAGATCGTCTTATATTTAAATAATTTATTCAAAAACACTGCTTTCAACTTTGTTTAATTGGGCAATTTTCTTTAATGGGACGGTAACTTTTTCTTATTTTTTAAACCAAAACTTTCTCATATTTTCTCCTTCTTCAGTTGGGAATAGGTAAGATTAATATGTTGACAAAAAAAAAGATTAATATATGCGTCTTTTTTTCCTAATACTGTATTTTAAAATTTATTGTAGTATTTTTGATTGTTTTATTTAATTTATATTTTCATCTTTGAATTATTTGGGATTCATATGTTATCGTGGTTATAATTTTCTATTGTTTCTTTAATTATGTCAAATTAATTTTCTTCTAATTTCTCAACCTTGATTGGTTGGTGATAAACCCTTTTTTTTGCAAACAAAAAAAATAGAAAAAGAGATTAAGAAAAATATACAGTTAATTATTATTTCTAAATTTTATAAATAGTCACTTCTATATAAACATAGATCATCTCATATTTAAAGAATTTATTCAAAAACATTGCTTTCAACTTTTTTTAATTGGGCAATTTTCTTTAATGGAAAGGTAAATTTTTCTTATTTTTTTAAACCAAAATTTTCTCCTATGTTCTTCTTTTTCAGTTGGGAATAGGTAAGATTAATATGTTGACCCAAAAAAAGATTAATATATGCGTCTTTTTTTCTAATACTGTATTTTAAAATTTATTGTAGTATTTTTGATTGTTTTATTTAATTTGTATTTTCATCTTTGAATTATTTGGAATTCATATATTATCGTGCTTATAATTTTTTATTGTTTCTTTAATTATGTCAAATTTAGTTTTTTTCTAATTTCTCAACATTGATTGGTTGGTCATAAACCTTTTTTTTTTTGCAAACATAATTGTTACCATTATTCCTTCAATCCCAAAGAAAGATAATGAGTAGAAGCTTATCAACCTAATGATGGATACAATAAGCTAATCAAACACAAGCTTACAGCAAACATAGATAGATAGATTGGAAAACCATAAACTATCGTTGTTGATAGATCTATAAGAGCTCAAAGACTGTGACACCCTGGTTTGCGGAAATGTTTAAAACAATTGATTTGACCACATATGTCACCAAAATGTACTTATTTTTCGGTCAAGGATCCTGAGAGAACTTCATGATGGGTGACCTTCCTAGAAGTGATTGTCGGAACTGTGCGAGTGAGGATGAAACACAGAAAAAGATCATTTGTTGATTTGTAGGGTGGTAAACAAGTTTTTAAGGCCCTCCAGACGTAACAAACCGGCCATCGAATATGAGTGGGTCCACAGGCCGGGAATAGATGTAAGGCCCATTTAGGAAGGTTGACCCATGGACTGAGAGTGGACATGGGCTCACTAAGCAAGGTGGTGGTTGAGGCGTTACAGAGACAAAGGCTACATCATGGTGTGTCAAAGACCCTTCCACGAATACATTGGAAAATTTAACATTAGTTATTATCAAAAGATTTGTGACGTTAGAAAAATGTTTTTACTTTCATTGTTTGTCAGAGGCTCGGAGCAAGCCATTTTGAGATAGCAAAAAGACTTGAACATGTTATCTCCACACAGGAGGAGGACAAAGTCGAAGTTCTCTCTATAGTGGAGAAGGTTGGACACAAGGTTATCTCCCCAGGGGAGGAGGGTGGAGGAGGTTGGACGCAAGGTTATCTCCCTAAGGGAGGAAGGCAAAGCCAAGGTTCTCTCCATAGTGGAGGAGGTTGGACACAAGTTCTCTCGATAAGAGATGAGGGTGGAGCCGATGTTCTCTCCATAGTGGTCATACATTATTGTGATGATACATAATTGATTAGTATATTATGTAATATATTTTTTATTTAAAATATTTTTTGAACCTACAATTTTAGTAATAAAAAACTATGCAAAAGCGAAAGTAAAATAGTTGGCTTAATATGTTCATATAGACATTTTCTAGGTGGTGATAAAGAATATATTTGTAACATAGAGTATATTTAGGTGTATAAAAAAACACTTTTAATAGTACCATACATAAAAGATTTGTAAATCGATATAAATCAGTGTATTTTAACAAAAATAAAATTTATAAAAAACATACAACAAATTTTATTTTTCTTAAATTTAATTTAGTTTATAAAATTTTGTACCCGCACATCGGGCGGGTCCTTGTCTAGTTTATAGAGGTTTTATTGATATATTGTCAAACTGATCACAGAGAATCAAAAATTCTGATTTATGTATTTATCAATATGTTCATCTACTTAGAACTAGAAGTTCTACCTAAACTTTTCAGATTAAGAGATAATGATTTTTGGTGAAGAAAATCTCTCTAGAGCTGACCATAACGAACAAACGTAAACAAAATAAAAAGAACGATAGAATGAGAAACCAACACGGAGAGACAGAGCAACGTTAATAGCTTAGAGTCTCGTGATCTAATTCAATCTATCTTAGAAACCAACTCAATCAAACTTATTACGAGGTTTTAAATATATGAAATAAGGGTCTCACATTTTTTTTTTTTAATGTGGCTAAGTAACTACTAATTTATTTTAATTTTTTTGTGCACCATAAAAATCAATCTTGAATTCTTGATGCATGTGCAATCATATACATATATTGCTATAAGGCTACGATACTCGATTCACATCTAAAACAAGCCGACTCTTCTCGGATATAACACAAACATGAATAATGAATTGACCACACCTATACCTCTAACATGTTCCTTTTCGTTTGGAGGTCAACCTATGTCAGATGTATATTATTTACGTTGAATATGATATCAATATATCTTTGTGATTTGATTACCTGCTGCCAACTCTGTGCAGGAAGATGTATGTATGTCGACTGCTTTTTACTCTACGTTTTCAGTTTACCGGTTAGAGTGAATCTATTGACCATACACAGCCTTCTGCTGCTGTCCCGACCAGTTTGTCTTGGTAAATTCTTAACCTTAATTATTGAAATTTATGTAGATATATGGCTTAGTATATATAGCTCTAGAAAGTGCAAATATAGGTGTTGGTACTTAGATTGACAACACCTGTGGTGTCATGTATTGGCTATTGGTTTCGGATACATTCTAAATCTAAACCTCGTTTAAAATATGCTCGTGTTTCAAAGACACTGGTGGGTGGTGGCATTTTTACAACCATGTGCAAATTCTTCTTGTCTCTTTTAGCATTTGCATGTTGTTTTGATCTTGGGTCAGTTTTCTTTATGGGGTGTTGTTTTTGTCTTCAGGTGTGTCGATATTCCCAAGAGCAACCTGAAAGTTTTGCCTAACAATGGAAAATCTCTGGATGTGTGTTATCTGTGGGGTTATTGGCTGCAGGAGGTATAGATTGCAATCAGATTTAACATCCACGATATATACACTACTTTGCTTGAATTATGTTTGTAGCTCTCATCTGCTTTCTCTGCAGTTTAGTACCAATAATACCATTTTCTCCACCTGTGTCTTCTGCTCTCCATTCTTACCTTGCTCTGAATCAAGTAGCACAGTGTTTGTCAATATCATCGAAAGAAAATGGCTTTTTGTTGATGCTGTTTTGTGATATAGCTTCTACCTTTGTCAATTTAAAATGGTTTAAATTGTTACAGTTAATAACGAATTGTTAGCCTTAAATTACAGTTTTTCACTCTTTTTCTTATTTTTATCTACTACTAGGATAGCACCCGTGCTACGCAGCAGGATTGTTTTATATTTTATTTTTATTTTTATTATTTTTAAATAATTTTATATGTGTTTGTAATTAAAAAGTCATTATTAATATAAATTTTAACAATGTTCATTGATAATATTTTTAGTTTTAAGTTTTTGTTAATTGACCAGACTTGATCAAATGTCACAGACGACGCACAATTTGTTTTATTTTATTTTAGAACGGACCTCAAGTTGATTGTTATAAAGATTTGAGACAAGGAGACCTTGAATTTTTGCAAATGCTTCAGGGAGAAACAGTTTCCGACAAATCAATCAAGTCTATCAATTTTAGAACAGACGAAGGATTCTATCAATTTCTTTTCATAAAAATCTTTTCAAAACAAATAACTCGAAATTTCTTTTCATAAAAATCTTTTCAAAACAAATAACTCGAACCAACATAAAAGATATATTTTTATAAGGGAAAATTAAGCTATGGTATTATTTAAAAATTTATAATGATAAACATATATTAATTCAGTCATTTACAGTATTATTAACTAAAATAAAAGTAAAATAAGTAATTCGTTATGGAACTTAGTCAACGGCATGCTATTTCGGTTTTCTTTATGCTTCAAACTTAAAACATTGTTTTGGATAATAATTTTTCAGTAAATAAAGACATAAGAAAGAAAATTCATAATGTTGTATTTTTGCTAAGAGGATGTCATTCAAGTGGTTAACTTATATATATATATATATATTAGAATGAATAAAGTATACAATAATATTTGAGCAAAAGCAAAATATTAAATTCTAATTCTACAAGTTTATAAAATGCTCAATCTTATTTATCTTAAACTAAATAATTATTGAAAATAGTTTGCGGCGTAGCGCATGTCTTACCTAGTATTCTTAAAGATTGCAAATTAACCAACTTCAGTTCTTTCTCTTTTTTTTGGTCAATTTTAATTTGAAGAATTGCCATAAAAATTATTATATTCTCCAAGACTCCAACCATAATGAATTTCGAGATCTTAGCATATATAAGTATTCCTCTCTTATTAAAACGATCTGTAAGAGAATATATATCTTACAAAAATATTTGATCAGGATGACTATGTTTGATATATATTCCAAATCGTGTGGTACTTTGTTGTGTCTCTAGGTTCTCTACACCTACGATACTATCAACTCAGTCATCCAGTCTTTTTCGGCTAGTTTATGAAATTGGTTGTAAACCAATCACGTTATTTCTTCTTTGTTTTCACATTTACTCATCGGTTGAGCTGATTTGAGAAGAATATGAGTTTGTGGACTTCATTGCAACTTATTTTAAACCCACTTATTTTAAAAATTAAACCCAACAAAACAAGATCAAATTTAACAGAAAAAGTGACATGAAAAAAAAAGATTTATTATAAATTGAGAATATGTTGAATTGTATTATTTGAAATGTTTTGATTGGTTAGTTATTTTTACTGATGTGTCAGCTTCTGCTTCAATTCAAAAGCTGATGTGTCATTACTTTGAGAGAAACACATCTTACTTTTATTGTATTGACTAGGGATTAGTCCGCGCTACGCGCGGTTGACGGTTTAATTTTGATGTTATTTTCATGTGAGGTTTTATTTCACTTTTTAAAAATTCTATGATTCTTTTAAAAATTATTTGACTTTTGTTTGTTATATTATTAGACTTGGGTTATTATCTAGTGATACCACGATGCCCATATCT
This sequence comes from Camelina hispida, assembly GCA_023657505.1. NCBI lineage: Eukaryota > Viridiplantae > Streptophyta > Magnoliopsida > Brassicales > Brassicaceae > Camelina > Camelina hispida. The sequence goes on along the minus strand of CP094634.1, from coordinate 40,564,807 downwards.
TTTATTAATTTTGTCGAGATGACACATCAAAAACATATTGGCTCTGATTAGAAGCATTTAAACGCTTATTTTAAACGAAATGCTCAATTGGTTATCAATCATCAAGGCGGTTGGAGAAGGTGTTTGGAATGAATGGTTGGAGTTAGTGGAAGGAATAGGTGGCTGGAGCTGATTTTGAGCGGTTGATATGGTGGAAATCAACCACCAAGAAATATGGGTGTTTGGCAATTTCAGTTGCAAACGAAATGATTAAATATACTTTTTCTGCATTTAAAATTTGTTCAAAATAACAGGTTTACAAAAAAAAAAAAGGAAGATGATAATGTGTTTGTAATAATGTACATGGGATAACTTATATCTCAATGAATTTTCAAATTGACCCAATAAGCTTTATGTTTTATTAGTAGCTTTGGTTTTAACAATTTTTATTTATTTTACAAAAAAGAAAAAAAATAATTTCTTTTAATGACAGCTTCATTTGTAAGACAATTTCCAATAGTTTTCTCTATTTTTTCTCTATAATAGAGAAACTTTACAATAGATGTGAATTTTACTCCGACCCACCCCTATTCTTACTTCTAAAATAGATATTGCTATTTTTTCCTCAATATATAGAGAAACTCTATTTTTTTCTTCTATAAATAGAGGAAAAATATAGCAATCTCTATTTTAGATGAAAGAATAGAGGTGGGTTAGAGCAAAATTGCCTCTAAAATAGAGATTGTTATATTTTATCTATATATAGATGGATAGGAGATGCTCTAAGAATTTATAATCAGCCTAACGGTGAGGCTAAACTACAATTATTTGTTAAAATATTAAAGATAATTATCATAACCACTAAAAATTATGATTTTATAATTTATTGGTGTATTAATTTTTATGTTATAAAATATAATGTCTTCTTCCATACTTTTACTATATAATTAAATTAGTTTTTAATTTCTTATAATTTAATATCATTTCACTTATCAACCGATATAATGTTCAACCGCTCTCTTTTACTACTCCATTTTTTCTATCTGCTATTTTTAAATGCTAACTTTTTAACCGTTATCTTTACAGCCATTCATAATTTTCTAACCGGCTCGTTTAAATATGGTCACCAATCATACTCATTGTGTTTTTTTCACACAAGCTATATATATCTCCAAATGTGTCTACTTTTGCATATAAAGAGAAGAGAATACTTGGATCCAAATTAACACACCCATGCACAAAATAATTTATTTTATGTTTAATGTTGGATCACACCCATTATAAACTAAGATTGATGGAGAACTAAAACATTACGCATATGACACTGTTCTTTTTTACTGTTGTATTTAAGTTCACTACTTAAACATCTCAATGTAGGGTTGTTTTAAGTGTTCCTCAACACACCAATTCTAAACCTATATATATCAGTTATGAACGTTTTTAGGCATCTCATAAAGAGAAATGAGAGTCACTATTTACATCATCTTCACCGTTGCCATTTGCTTTTGCTCCATTTACATCAACGGTACTAAAATAAATAAATAAAATATAAGAAGGTTATATAAATATCAACGTGTTTGATTCAATAAAGAGAATGGTATCCAAATTTAAATAAAAATGCAAAACGCAAGTGTTAGCACAATCTAAACTATTAATACATGCCTTGCCTAATAATTCCTAGGTAGCTTGAGCTGGGGAATTAATAGACATTTGAATGGAACATATTTTGTATACAACAATAACGGTAAAGGGACATACCTCATAATGAAGATCTTGTGATTTGGTAAATGGCGTTTCTCCGTTTCATTTTACATGCTGTGCATTTCTTTTGTTGTAGATAGAACTCACTTGAAACTGTACTAATGCATCACTTAAAAATCATAAACTTTACGAAGGAAAATATAAGATGTAAATAAAGTTAAACTTTATTATAAACAGGAAGATGGTGACAACTATATCCATTTTTCACAATCTCTTGATACGTATATATATAGTTTCATAATCTAGTGTACTGGCTTTGCGAGAACAGAGTATGAGAAATCCAACCCCATATTTAGAGTCCGTTGAGATAATTTCATGTGCTAAACCAAATTAAAAAGGTGCAGCAAAAAAGAAGAAGAGAAAAGGTCATGAAGCGATGAAGTAAAATTCCATTAACCTTAATTATACCTTCTTTTATTATTTACGCAGCATCACCGACTCCTTTGACTGGCCTCCTCTTCTACACATGCGTGACCCCGCCACCGTCACACATCCTTAACGCTTCTGTGTAGTAAAACGAAAAAAGAGAAAGCAAACCAAATTAAGCAAGTAATCACGTATTGTTCTTAACTGGTTAGCTTTGATCGGAATTTCAATTCAATAAACATTGCAAACATAACCTAATCTTATTAAAGGAAAAGTTACCCAAACTTTGAAGATGAAGAAGCACCGATGGAGAGAAGACTATCAGTAGATATGTGATTCTTTATTCTTTCTGGATTTAAAGAAGAGTTTTGAGACGTTTCAATTTACAATTTAAGATGCCGTTTGGTTTTAGAAATATTTAAGTGGGAAGAGAAAGGGTTTCTGGAGGAGTATCACACGATTGTGATTGTGAAAATACTAAAATTGTAGATAGCTGACATGGCAAAATTTTAAAGAAACAATTCTTTGCTGATGTGGACACATGGAGAAGCCTCAAATTGTCCCTTTTATTAGTAGTAATTCATAGAGAAAAAAAACTGTCTAGAACGTCACATCGTAGTTACTTTACTTGTTTCATCATAGAGTAGTAATTTCGTAACTAATCTAAGTTAGATATTTGGTTTAATGTTTTCTTCTTCTGTTACCATTCTTTGTAGATCTGCATTCATCTCACTTAGTAACCTTAAGGTTGCCGCAATCAGACGAGCCCATTGCCGTAGGCGCTGCACCTAACAATCCCGTTTGGAATTAAATCCTGAAAATACATCCGTATAGTTGTCGTTTATGTCTCTTGTTGATCGGAATAGAGTCCTTAAAGTACTCCTTTGCAACTGTGTCGATGGTGTCATTACCACTATGAATCAGGCCATTGTTATCTTCAATTAGAAGTCATATTCTAGTTATCTATATATACAATCTATTGATGTTTACATGATCATCAAAGAGAAATGTGACAAACGTACTCGCTCATGAAAAAATCATATGATATCTAAATATCAAATAGTTAAGTTTTCAAGTTAAAGAAGAAAAGTGTGTAGTTGAAAGGATATGTTTTGTTGTGGTTTGGACCGTATGGTTTTTATTTAACATAATATTATTATTTTTCTTAATCCCACATATATATATATATATATATATATTAATTTTTCTTAAAAAGTTTTTTTTTTAAATGTAAATAAAAAATGACATTTTTCCTTTGTCGTTTGGACTGTATGATTTTTATTTAAATTATTTTTATTTTTATTTTATTATTTTATGATCCCATATTTCTTAATTTCTATTATTATTTTGGTCTAAACTAGCTAGGTGTTTTCCTTTTATTTGTTTTATGTTAAACAAAAATAAAACTTCTATTTGTTTTATGTTAAACAAAAATAAAAAGAAATAAAAATAACAAAATTTAATGGAAACTTTACCAAAATATATAGGGATATATATACTATATATGTATGCTCTATGGAAAACCACAATAAATTATCATAATAATAAAAAAAGAAAAAAAAGAAAAAAAAAAAGTCGTTATTAGAATTCCAATCTGAATCGGAGAGAGAGACTCCGATCTATATCCTCCGTTATCGAGAAGAAGGCTATCATCATTCGGTCACCCTGTATCTGTTTTGGCCGTCCTCCACCATCACGGGTTCGTGTCTCTTCCCTTTTACTTCTTGATGTGTATGTACTTCTGTCACAACGACGAGAAAGCTTGCACCTTTTGGATAATTCAGTCCATAAAACTAAAAAGCTTGAATCTTTTATCTTATGCGGTCCTTGAATTTTCTGTCTTTCTCCTATGAATGATCCTTAATTCCGCCGCCTGCTCAGATCTGTATACTTATTTGTTATGTCTCTCTCTGCTTCTTTAGTGTAGTGCTTGATTTTGTTTATTTTATTTTTTGTTCCTGTTTCTATGTCAACTATCGTCTAATTCAGTGCATCATGTGCCCTCTCAGGAGATCTCTAATTGTTGAAAGTGACCTTTGTTCTCTCCCTGGTTCTTTTTCCTGTTTTGCGTTGGATAAAGCTCCCTCTGGTTCTGAAACACAGCAGGTGAGTTCATTCATGCTTATATTATATTATGCTGAGTCTACTACTTATCGCTTTCTGGTGGTGTATGATATTGTTCGTTTTGGTCACTCAGAGTTCGAACCTCTATGCATAATTCAAATCATAACAATAAAAAAAGCTTCAACCTTTTAGTTTCTTTGACTTGCTGAAACTAATGTCAGTTCCGCTCGGTTTCCCTAAATTCATCAACTTTGTCACCTTCATTCCCACAAATTTCACTAGGTTATAGAATTATCCTCTCTTTTGTTGTTAAATCACTTCATTTGTTTCAGGCACTCTCTCTCTCTATGGATGCCAAAAGAGATGCAATCAGCTGGCTCCCTGACGAGGTTCTGGGCAAGATCTTGTCATTTCTTCCGACAAAACAGGCCGTTTCAACATCTCTTCTATCCACAAGGTGGAGGTATATTTTTCGACTTGTGGATAATCTCGAGTTTGATGACTCTTTCTCCCTGCAAGCCCAAGAGACTCAACAACCAAGGTATCCGGAGGCCTTCAAGAACTTTATGCGCGCCCAAGGTATTGATAAACAAACTAGCTATGTCTTCACGGAGGGATTCAAGAATATGGTTGATCGAATATTAGCTTTGCAATGTGATTATCCGATCAAGAAATTCACTCTGAGATGTCATGTTGGCGAGAATGATGACTCCCTAAAGGCTTGTGTGGGCCGCTGGCTATCTAATGTCGTGGAACGCGGTGTTTCCGAACTGGACTTAAGGATAAAAGATGGGACTGAACACGTCCTGCCTCCTCTGCTCTTCGCAAGCAAAACACTGGTTAAGCTGACTATAGGGACACAGCTCTACCTTGGAACGCTTCCTTCATATGTCTCACTTCCATCTCTTAAGTTTCTCTTCATCGATTCGGTTTTCTTTGATTACGAAGATCTGTGTTGTGTGTTTCTTGCTGGCTGCCCGGTGCTCGAGGAGCTATCAGTCCATCACAAAGACTTTACAGGAATGCCTGAGACCATCTCAAGTCCAACCGTTAAGCGACTATCAGTTTACTACGATTCTCCAATTGATGTTTATGATGCTACCTCTATGTCATTTGACCTACCGAATCTTGTCTACCTTGAGTACTCAGATTGTGCCTTGGCTGAGTATATGCAAGTTAATTTGGACTCTCTAGTCGAAGCTAAGCTGGATCTTTATGAGGCAGGTAATGTCAAGAGGCGGGATGTGACGCAACTTATTACAGGGATAAGAAATGTTGAGATCCTTCATCTGTCTCCTGCTTCGGTTGATGTGAGTTGGCCAGTTTCTTTAGTTTTCGTTTTTGTTTTGAAAAAACCTTGGAATATTATTGAAGTGTGTTTTGTATGTTTCAGGTGATTTATTCTTACTGTAGAGATGGTCTTCCGGTGTTCAACAATCTGGTTAATTTATCCTTTGGGTGTAAGAATCAGCGAGGTTGGAGGCTGCTGGCAGATCTGCTTGAGCAATCTCCAAAGCTTGAAACTCTAATCATCCAGGTATTGTCAATAAGCAAAACCCCTTTGAGCAAAATACATATACACATACTTACTAGTTGATCACTTGTACATCATATATTGGTCGATGCTTCTTCAGGATCTGAATGGCTACACAGGCGATGCCTCCATGCCTCCGAACCAAGTGAAGGTGCTGCATGTTCTGAATTATGGAGAAACTGGTGAAGAGTTTAAACAGTTGAAGAGTTTTGTTGGGGAATTTGAATGCCTTGAATTGCTAGAATATTGAAAAGGATCTAATGATGCATGCTTCTTGGAGGTTCTCACTTCCATCAAAGTTTGCATAAGGCATCTAGTTTACCTACTACTATGCTGTGTGTTGTAACATGAAACTCCAACCAATCTCAAATTGCACACTTTTTTTTTTTTTTGTTCTTACTGTCTTACCAAACTATTCAGCGTTGATAGCGCTTTGAAAATTATGTATATAGGGTTTGATAGTTTCATATATGCAGTTTGACACCATTGTTACAAACAACATCTTTTTGGTGATATATTTATCCGATTAAGCTGCCATCTGCTCAGTGATTCGGTACAATATAAAACAATCTGATCTTTGTCTGAACATAAACCCGTCATGTTTTGTACTGGGACCTGGACTCTTTGAACCTATACATGGTGGTTATGCACCTGAAATTTTAGAGACTTGTCCACATCTTGGAATTGCATTAGGTATACATGCACCTATCCATATCACTCCCTCTGTGGAAACAGAAAATCCAAAAACAAAACACCGATTAAGGAACTCGTGGATCGAATATTTGTTTATCCTAATCTTTTTTCATATATCAAAACCTTACTTCTTTCAGAGTCATTGTGTCATAAATCTATTGCAGCATTAGTCATGAAATTGACACTTTGTGGCAGATGTATAAATAAAGGCATGATGGACGAACTAAAAGATGTAAAGAAATTTCTGAATCCCACAGAAGTGTTACTCGTTGTTGATACCATGACTGGACAAGAAGCTTCAGGTACGCTTTTTGTATTCTATATTTTCTCAAGAAGATTTGAAACATCCTGAGAAATGAGTTAATTTCAGAACTGGACCTTTATTTGTCATATACTAAGACGAGCTTTTGTACTTTCTGCAGCTCTGGTGACAACGTTCGATGTAGAGATAGGAATCACAGGAGCCAAGCTAGATGGTGATTCAAGAGGTGGTCCTGCTTTGAGTCTCAAGGAGGTTTGTGTTATTCTTCTTTGATAAATTATTTCTGAGAAAAGTTACTTAGTTTATGTGTTAGACTATGTTTCGAATTGTACATAAAGTATATAAATGGTGCAGGTTATTGCCAAACTGGAAGGGGTTGCTGTAATTCAGTACTATTGCAGGTAATTTTCGTGTAAAATTTGTATCTTTTTACTCTTGTCTTGTCAATTTTGTTGTTTCTGTTCTTAAGAAAGTTTATTTTGTCAATTGCAGGCGACAGTTGATGAGTCCCTCTATGATCTTGCTGGAGAGCTAGTATGTATTTGATGTTCTTGTTGTTTGTTTTAAACGGGGAATTCAAAACGTGAATCCAGAGTAATGATGTTTGCATTGAGCAGGCGCCAGACTAATGATGTTTGCTTTTCGGGTTTCTTATTTTGTAAAGATTCTGTAAAGACCATACTTGAAAGGCATGCCAGTTACTTGATGTTTGGTGATAAACTTGTCAAAGCTTGTTGCATTCATCAAAAAGCACCCAGTTAGATATTGTGGTACGTAGACAATCTGTACCTTTCAACTTTTATGTTTGTATTGTTAAGTTTACTCACTGACAATACCAAAATTGCAGGATTTTCTTCAACGAGAAAGAATCAACTCCGTTGTGGTCTCTTTGATGTTCAAAACTCTTTTTACCTTCTTCTAATTCTGCTGTTTGAAACAATGTGAAAACCAAACACGTAGACGTTAGATCCCTAGACTAGAAGTCTCTGCATTTTTTGAGAAACTTTACCTTACCTCAGATACATGTCATCATCTCCAAATGAGTGAGCTACAGAACCTGTTAGATGCGGAGTTTCTATTGGCCCAGATCAGATGTGTTCTGTCAAGTTCAAAGATTAGATAGTTGTTCTTGTCAGTCTATTACAACTGTCCGAGGTAAAAATCTTGTAGGTTTCCACCGTTATCACTTACTTTAAAGCATCACATTGACATAGTCAGATTGGTTCTTTATGATATGGTATGATCTACGGTTTTGGAAAGCATATAGCATGACATTACAGGTAACTCTTGTTTCCATAACAATCACTCCCCATCTCGCCACTTGGTAAAATCTTCTCGATGAAGAAGGGCATTGCAATCATTTGAAACATGCGAGTACAAACACAGCTATCACTTGCAGATCCCACAGTGCCTCCATAACACGAAGACGTCACACACCTTAGGGAAACGAACCTTATTAAAGATTATATACACATGCATGAACCTTGAGCTTTCAGACCTTTAAAGCACTACTAGCTATGCGTTTTTTTTCCCTGTGGCCTGAAGCCACCAAGAACACTTTTAGCTTCCACAAAGGATTTTGCAGCCTTCAAGTATAAAATTCTCCAAATGTTTCAACTCTTTGTTATCAGTTCCTCTATAATTCTGAACAGCCCTGATTCTGAATGTGCAACACCTTCACTTGGTTTTGAGGTACAGAGAGATCCTGAAAAACGCATCAAGAAGATGTATGTATGTAAAAGTATCAACGACTAAGTTGGTTTGGTGTCTATTATTATACTATGATTTTTGGGTTGGTTCATATGGTTCTATATATAATATACCTGGATGATGAGAGTTTCAAGCTTTGGAGACTGCTGAAGCAGATAGATCAGTAGTTTTCTTGTGACTTCCAAAAGATAACTTAACCAGATTTGCGAACATCGGTAGCCCATTACAGTATAAAGAAATCACCTTAAAACGACACAAAACACATTATTACATGAATGAATGTCCAAAGCTCTTCAAAAAAAGAAAGAAGTGGCAAACATACATCAACAGAATCAGGAGAGAGTTGAAGGGTCTGTACGTTGCTTATCCCCGTAATGAAATTCGTTACATCAGGCCAACTAAACTTTTTGAGATCGAGCTTAGCTTCAGCTAGGGATGACAAGTTACACTGTTGATGATCACTCAAGGCATAATCAGAGTAGTCAAGGTAAAAAAAGACTTGGGGTGTCAAATGAGATATAGTTAGAGGTAGGTATCGATTTTCAAATACACGTACCATGTCTTGGTTACTTGTTCACCCTTTTCCGGGCATGCACAGGTAGACAGAATCATCAACATCGAGGGTATGCACCAATCTAAACACATTCCTCCACTTTTTAGAGAGAATAGAAGTTGAAGGCTGAAGCAGCCTGTTTAATTTGTGGGAAGTAAAGACAAGATGGATCCGAGAAGCTCGTCTGGGAGGCAGCTGATATTGCATCTCTCGAGCAAGTGTCTAACTTTTTGGCATCCATAGAGACACACCACCCAATCCCCCCTTCCCTATACATCAAATAAGCTTAAGTGATTCAGTTGCTAGATTAACCACAATATACACAGTACACACCAACACAAAAAGAATAAAAACTTCTATATAACGTAGTGGATACTCAAATTTGCCTGAGTGTTAACAAAGACCACAGAAGATCCATATTGCACAATTACAGGGACTTGAGCAAACAAAACTACACTCTGAAGCAGAATTTTTGATGCATACTAAAGGTTCAAAGACAGAATGGCAACTAAAGGTTCAAACTTTTCTGTTATTGGGATTGAATTTATTTAAAAGTTCAAGCTCGATTGATTCAAAAGTGCTTGATTAACCAAAACGAACAATATTATATTAATGGTTAAGTACAACAAATTCATGAAACTCACTTCCTTGCAGTTTAAGCACTTTTTGGAAACAGATTACCACAGAGATCAGAAAAGAGATACTTTCCTAAATTACAACGTCAATGATTAGGTATATAAACTAAACTTAGTAGAAGAAGCTAAAAAACAAAAATACCTGAATGTGGTGAAAGACGTGAGCACTTTGTAAGGGAGAAGGTCGTCGATCATTCATTCAATTATGAGTTTCCTCAATTCAAAAAAAATTATGAGTTTCCACTATACTTATCCATGATGAAACGACAGAGTTTTGTCGTTTTCGTATTTCTTGGTATTATTAATCAGATACCTAAAGGTTGACCGTTGACATTTTAGTTAAATCGAACCAAAGAAACTTTAAAACCAAAATCAAACCCAACGGAAATAACACGTAGTTCAACGCTTCAAGTGCTGCTGTTAATGAATTAAAGATGTTGAAAAGAAACAAAAAAACACATTTTTTTAATGAATTAGTGTACAGTAGAACCTTTATAAACTAATACTCTTTAAATTAATACTTGCTATAAATTAATAAATTCTCTAGGTCCCGAGTTGGGCCGGTGTAAAAAATGATACATTTCGATAAAATAATTAAATAATATTTTTTTGAAAACCCAATGTAAAATATGGTCCCACCAATATTATAAATTAATAATCAAGTAAACTAATATATATATATATATATATATATATATCTAAGAAAATCTAGTGAAATATATGACTCTACTGTTGTTGGCTTATTATTGAATTTGTATTCTTGTTGGAGCTTTTCTATAATATTTCTGACTGCATCAAAACTTCTAGTGTTGTCTTCTCAAATCGCATCAAAAAATTATAGAGAGTTTTATATGCGATAATTCATTCTTTACGTATAACTTGTTATTAATGTACCGAAATATCTTCTTCAACTTCATCATCACCATGAAAGATAGTAGCAATGATTTTTTCTTAACTATGAACTTATAAATGTATCATTTTTATATAGATAATCTAGTAAACTATTGACATTCATCCTATTACGATAGCCAAAATTATTAATAAAATCATCAAGTTCATGAATCGTCAACTTCATAAATTAATATTTTATTAATTTTTCGATAAATTAATATTTTATTAATTTTTCGATAAATTAATAGTTATTAATTTATCGATAAATTAAAACCTTTATAAATTAATAAAATTTCATGGTCCCGACTTTATTAATTTATAGAGGTTTTACTGTATGTGATCCAAAGGCGATCTCACGTTTGTACCTCAGTTATTAACTTATTACACAATTTACATTAGTCTCGAGAGGAAAGTTCCAAACAGGCCCGCCCGTCCATAGCAAATCACTTGAATGGCCACATTTGTAAAATAATTTGTTTTGTCTGATGTTTTTTTTTTTTTTTATAAACAAAGGTCTAATGGTAGTTGTCTTTTCTTAGTTCAGTTATCTCAGGTTTAATTCCTATCCTTTGTACTTGCATTTTTTTTGTTCTTTCTTCAGTTCATTTATTGTTTAATAATTTGATTTTTTTTTTTTTGAAAAACGTTGTTTAATATCTGATTTATTTGTTGAATATAAAGAAAAACCTTAAAAATCAATACATTTCCTGCAAAAACATTTGGAAGAGTTAATTTTCATAAGTATTAAAATATTTGATGTCATTTAGTCCTTTAAAAATATATTAACATGATTTCTTTTATTGTTAATATATATATATATATATATATAAAGCCATAATTTACAAAATATGCTTTAGGCCACATTAAACCTAGGACCGACCATAGTTCCAAACTTCTAAAAAATAAAATAAAAATTTTTCAACATCAGTAGAACACATAAATGAAGTAATGAACATTCGTTACACTGAGCCACTTAATTAATTGTTGGAACTTTTTGTCTTCTGTTGACGCAACAGACCACTCTTGTTACCTAGTTATGCGTCAGAAATGTTGAGATCCTTCATCTGTCTCCCGCTTCGGTTGATGTGAGTTGGCCAGTTTCTTTCTTTCGTTTTTGTTTTCGTTTAGAAAAAACCTTTGAATATTATTGAAGTGTGTTTTATATGTTTCAGGTGATTTATTCTTACTGTAGAGATGATCTTCCAGTGTTCAACAATCTGGTTAATTTATCCTTTCGGTGTAAGAATCAGCAAGGTTGGAGGCTGCTGGCAGATCTGCTTGAGCAATCTCCAAAGCTTGAAACTCTAATCATCCAGGTATCGTCAATAAGCAAAACCCCTTTGAGCAAAATACATATACACATACTTACTAGTTGATCATTTACGTACATCATATATTGGTGGATGCTTTTTCAGGATCTGAATGGCTACACGGCGATGCCTCCATGCCTCCGAACCAAGTGAAGGTGCTGCATGTTCTGAATTATGGAGAAACTGATGAAGAGTTTTGTTGGAGAATTTGAATACCTTGAATTGGTAGAATATTGAAAAGCAGGCCCGGCGCGTAGCTAAAGCCCATGAAGCAAGGGCTTTAGGCAGCAGATGGTATAAACGATTTAAGGGGCATCATTTCCATAAAAGTTACCTTGGCAACATGGTTCAAGCCTACTTTCCCCTTTAACATGTGCAGGGTTTGACGCTTATATTGTCTATTTTTTACTAAATTTTTTTTAACTATGTTTTAGATGGACCAAAAGTAAATTTTTGCTTTAGGCAGCAATATATGTTGCGCCGGCCCTGTTGAAAAGGATCTAATGATGCATGCTTCTTGGAGGTTCTCACTTCCATCAAAGTTTGCATAAGGCATCTAGTTTACCTACTACTATGCTGTGTGTTGTAACATAAAACTCGAACCAATCTCAAATTGCACACCTTTTTGTTTGTTTTTTTTCTTTTCTTACTGTCTTCTAAACGGAGTTCTGTACTTGACATATGTACCAAAGAATGTTGTTTTTTTAGGAAAATATATTATTGTTACCGTCATAATTTTTTTATTTTTGCTATATACACGATGGTTAGTTCCACATTATTAGAACGTGTAGATCCAAACAATATTCACATTTTAAACAAAGAAAAAAAGGAAAAAATTAAACTTCGGGTAGTAAACCAATAAAATTTTCGGATTTATCAACTGAAACAACCATTGTTTTACCTTTTTAAAAACTTTCAGGTTGCTCTTGGGAATATCGACACACCTGAAGACAAAAACAACACCCCATAAAGAAAACTGACCCAAGATCAAAACAACATGCAAATGCTAAAAGAGACAAGAAGAATTTGCACATGGTTGTAAAAATGCCACCACCCACCAGTGTCTTTGAAACACGAGCATATTTTAAACGAGGTTTAGATTTAGAATGTATCCGAAACCAATAGCCAATACATGACACCACAGGTGTTGTCAATCTAAGTACCAACACCTATATTTGCACTTTCTAGAGCTATATATACTAAGCCATATATCTACATAAATTTCAATAATTAAGGTTAAGAATTTACCAAGACAAACTGGTCGGGACAGCAGCAGAAGGCTGTGTATGGTCAATAGATTCACTCTAACCGGTAAACTGAAAACGTAGAGTAAAAAGCAGTCGACATACATACATCTTCCTGCACAGAGTTGGCAGCAGGTAATCAAATCACAAAGATATATTGATATCATATTCAACGTAAATAATATACATCTGACATAGGTTGACCTCCAAACGAAAAGGAACATGTTAGATGTATAGGTGTGGTCAATTCATTATTCATGTTTGTGTTATATCCGAGAAGAGTCGGCTTGTTTTAGATGTGAATCGAGTATCGTAGCCTTATAGCAATATATGTATATGATTGCACATGCATCAAGAATTCAAGATTGATTTTTATGGTGCACAAAAAAATTAAAATAAATTAGTAGTTACTTAGCCACATTAAAAAAAAAAATGTGAGACCCTTATTTCATATATTTAAAACCTCGTAATAAGTTTGATTGAGTTGGTTTCTAAGATAGATTGAATTAGATCACGAGACTCTAAGCTATTAACGTTGCTCTGTCTCTCCGTGTTGGTTTCTCATTCTATCGTTCTTTTTATTTTGTTTACGTTTGTTCGTTATGGTCAGCTCTAGAGAGATTTTCTTCACCAAAAATCATTATCTCTTAATCTGAAAAGTTTAGGTAGAACTTCTAGTTCTAAGTAGATGAACATATTGATAAATACATAAATCAGAATTTTTGATTCTCTGTGATCAGTTTGACAATATATCAATAAAACCTCTATAAACTAGACAAGGACCCGCCCGATGTGCGGGTACAAAATTTTATAAACTAAATTAAATTTAAGAAAAATAAAATTTGTTGTATGTTTTTTATAAACTTTATTTTTGTTAAAATACACTGATTTATATCGATTTACAAATCTTTTATGTATGGTACTATTAAAAGTGTTTTTTTATACACTTAAATATACTCTATGTTACAAATATATTCTTTATCACCACCTAGAAAATGTCTATATGAACATATTAAGCCAACTATTTTACTTTCGCTTTTGCATAGTTTTTTATTACTAAAATTGTAGGCTCAAAAAATATTTTAAATAAAAAATATATTACATAATATACTAATCAATTATGTATCATCACAATAATGTATGACCACTATGGAGAGAACCTCGGCTCCACCCTCATCTCTTATCGAGAGAACTTGTGTCCAACCTCCTCCACTATGGAGAGAACCTTGGCTTTGCCTTCCTCCCTTAGGGAGATAACCTTGCGTCCAACCTCCTCCACCCTCCTCCCCTGGGGAGATAACCTTGTGTCCAACCTTCTCCACTATAGAGAGAACTTCGACTTTGTCCTCCTCCTGTGTGGAGATAACATGTTCAAGTCTTTTTGCTATCTCAAAATGGCTTGCTCCGAGCCTCTGACAAACAATGAAAGTAAAAACATTTTTCTAACGTCACAAATCTTTTGATAATAACTAATGTTAAATTTTCCAATGTATTCGTAGAAGGGTCTTTGACACACCATGATGTAGCCTTTGTCTCTGTAACGCCTCAACCACCACCTTGCTTAGTGAGCCCATGTCCACTCTCAGTCCATGGGTCAACCTTCCTAAATGGGCCTTACATCTATTCCCGGCCTGTGGACCCACCCATATTCGATGGCCGGTTTGTTACGTCTGGAGGGCCTTAAAAACTTGTTTACCACCCTACAAATCAACAAATGATATTTTTCTGTGTTTCATCCTCACTCGCACAGTTCCGACAATCACTTCTAGGAAGGTCACCCATCATGAAGTTCTCTCAGGATCCTTGACCGAAAAATAAGTACATTTTGGTGACATATGTGGTCAAATCAATTGTTTTAAACATTTCCGCAAACCAGGGTGTCACAGTCTTTGAGCTCTTATAGATCTATCAACAACGATAGTTTATGGTTTTCCAATCTATCTATCTATGTTTGCTGTAAGCTTGTGTTTGATTAGCTTATTGTATCCATCATTAGGTTGATAAGCTTCTACTCATTTTCTTTCTTTGGGATTGAAGGAATAATGGTAACAATTATGTTTGCAAAAAAAAAAAAGGTTTATGACCAACCAATCAATGTTGAGAAATTAGAAAAAAACTAAATTTGACATAATTAAAGAAACATAAAAAATTATAAGCACGATAATATATGAATTCCAAATAATTCAAAGATGAAAATACAAATTAAATAAAACAATCAAAAATACTACAATAAATTTTAAAATACAGTATTAGAAAAAAAGACGCATATATTAATCTTTTTTTGGGTCAACATATTAATCTTACCTATTCCCAACTGAAAAAGAAGAACATAGGAGAAAATTTTGGTTTAAAAAAATAAGAAAAATTTACCTTTCCATTAAAGAAAATTGCCCAATTAAAAAAAGTTGAAAGCAATGTTTTTGAATAAATTCTTTAAATATGAGATGAACATATTGATAAATACATAAATCAGAATTTTTGATTCTCTGCGATCAGTTTGACAATATATCAATAAAACCTCTATAAATTACTCGGTAAATTAATAATCTCTATAAATTAGTTTAGTGTAATTTTAGACACAACTTGATAATATAATAATTTTTAATAAACCTTTTGTAAATATATGGTTTTAATAATAATATAAAATAACAATTATATAAAATTATTTAAATATATGTATATATATACACATTAATTTTTGTTAGAGTTCATTTTTACAATATAAAATTTTTTTGAGTGCTATCTTCAAAACATGATAATTGTTATTTTACTTGTAATTAATTTCATAAAAATAATATTAGTTATAACTTATTATTTTATTTTTTACCAAATTTGGAAAGTCTCTCTATAAATTAACAATTAAAACCTCTATAAATTAATAGATTTGTATGGTCTCAACATTATTAATTTATAGAGGTTTTACAGTAGCAATCACAATGTCGGATGTGGGATTGCCGCCGAGCTTCACCAGCCTTTTATTGCACTTTTGGACATGGATTCCGTTCTAAATCTAAAGTGATTGCTACTTTATGTTGATGTAATCTGAGCATTTATGTTGATTTTCTACGTTTATTTTCTAAGCATTTCTGTTAATACATTGTACTGGATGTACTTTGAATGAAACAAAGAAAGCAAAAACTAGAACAAAGTAATTTGAGAATTGTATCAAAATTCAAAGCTAACTCTTCAAACATGTTTTTGTAAGGTTGATTGGTTTGATGTAAAACTTCGAGAAGAATTATTTAGGTTAGATGTCAAAACTGGCAAAGACTTTTAGCATTAGTGGAACACGTAAATGTAATGAACATTTATTGTACCAGCCGCCTAAGCAATTATTATTCATCACTTTGCTTCTTCTTAATTGAAGATGTAATGTAAGTTTACTTTTTGTAAACTTCTATTTTTGTTAGTTAAAAACAAACATTAGTAACAAGTATCATTTTTATTATAAAAAGATATGATCTGTGATAATGCATTTGATATTCTATGTTTTCTTTTGATATATGTATAAGGAGACGAAGAAGACAAAAAAAAGTGACAAAGCATTTGACATCCATAGAGAGAGATAAACACTGCATGAAACAATGAAGTGATCCATTCAACAATTACAGTGCACCCACCAAAAATGGATATGATCAATTCTATAACCTATACACCACACCAGAAAGCGATAAATACGTGTGGTTAAAATTTGTACACATTGTTAATTTGTAGGTAGAAATCCATTAACGATTATATAAACAAATACTGTACTTTTTATGACAAATTTAAATAAACGAAATATATTTGTTCCAAAAAGAAAAACGGGGTATTCTAATATTAATAATAATCTTTAAAAAACTTAAAATTTAAAAAAATTAGAAAATTGGCATACTCCTAAAGCTTAAATTTTTTTGTATGATAGGTTGGTTTAACTTATACCACAAGTGACTTAACTATCTCACTATTTTCCTTTTCTAAATTATAACAAATTTATTGCAGTCAAGACATGAGCAACATTTTCACAGGCAAAGCCAAAAAGCAAAAAACATAATCCCAAGCATTTTATTCATTAGTTGTACATTGAGTCAAGTTATGGCCTGTCTTGATTAGCATGCAATACAAATTACAAAATTCTTAGTTGAACATCATACGTCTAGCAGTTCATAAGAGTCATTATTCTTGGAACTCTCACTTGTAGAGAGAGTAAAAAAAAAAAGGAGGTGCTACCTGATTAGCCAAACCACGGAGAACAATGTATATTATAAGAGCTAGAAAGCTTTCATAATCAAACAGAGGGGATAAAAAAGATTAGAATCCATTACCATATCAACAGTTTATGTTCCCCACTTGAACCTTTCCATGTTCTGATTTTCAGTTTCTTCAAACGGTCCTGAAATAACAAGTTGTATATGAGAAAAGAAAATAACTAGAATAGAGAGAAGAGCTTGACTGCTTGTAATATGACCTAAACTTATAGACTCCATAGGACACAAAGTGAAGCACGATTTAGTTAATAAGAGTTAGTACCCGTTCACCTTCTTCCAGGCTCCATACGTACACCTTCAAGAAGCGGTGCAAAGTATGTAAGTCATCTATATAATCTCCTTCTAAAGAAGAAGCAACAAAACCAAAGTTTCCACTTTTCCCACGCATCTAAATTGTTACAATTATAAAAAAGAAAAATCTAAGCGAATCCAACTCACTTTGATTCCTCAGACTCATTAACTCAACTGTTCAACGTTTTGGATCAGCTGTTGAAAACCTGAAATTACAGAAAAAGAAGAAATGATAATAAGCAAAAATATCAACAAAAAGCTAACTCAAAAGAAAGTTTAAGAGACAGTTAATGTCCTTACAATATCACAACCGAGATTAAACGGTGACCAAGCCAAGCATATGCAGCAAAATAAAACCAATAAACCCTAACTAGGAATGAACAAAAACAGATCAAATCCTGTTAAACAAGGTTAGTAATATATAACAAGTAAAACTTACTGTAAAGTGTATGGCTTCTTTCTTTGTTGATATGAGGATTTATTCGATCTTCTTCATCCTCTAAGGCGCTCCATGTGTAGTTCCTGGTTTGTGAAGCACAAAAGGACACAAGCTTCAAAAATTATCCCCAAATTACACAAGATAAAAGGCTAAATCTTGAAACTATGAAGAAGACACCATAGTGCTAAGCAAAACAAGGTTTAGTAGTAACAAGTAAACCAACCTTCTAATTCTGATTCATTATACTCATCAGCTCCTTTTGGAATCAGCGGTTTAAAACCTGAAATCACATAACAAGAAGAATCAAAATAAGCAAAAGAAAGAAGGAAAAGCTAATGCAAGAGAAAGATGAAGAGACAGTTAATGAAACCTTGGCCTTGGTCTTCCACCAGTCAATTGAACAAACAACTCGGCTCCTTCAAGAGCCTTGGATTCCAGCCAATCCTCCACCCATCAATCCTACTAGTCAGCTCATCAAGTACAATCTGCAACAAAGCTATGATAAGCCACAATAATTGTAAGTAAGCATTTAAGAACAATCTCAACCATCAAATAATTGACAAAGTTCATTTAAGATATGTAGCCCAAGGGGGATCCATTTAGAATGGTATGGGTCAATTGACTCCTCATTAATTTTTTTTTTTTTTTTAATTTAGTAATACATATATTAGTTTCAATATGATTGCATCTTATTCAACCCATATAAAAAAGGGAAAAAAATACATATTTGATGGAATTTACTTTTTAGTGGCTCATTAATATTCTCTTTACCAAAACAATTAGACAATTCTAACTAAATAACACAAAACTCTAACCTAATAACACAAAGATTATGTTTGCTTCAACTTCTCTTCATATGTTCCTCATCAAGTCGTCGTCGCCATCTTAATTCAACTATTCAAATAAGTCAAATTTTCATATCAACTTTTGTTTCTTTGATCTTGTTCTAAAAATATATTTCATATCATTACATATTTATATATCTATATTGAAAATTGGATAAAATTCATAAAATATACTAATTTTCCCAATCAGAATTACTGAATTAGTATCTAATATTTGTCATTGCTATTAAGTATGAATATGTGGTTTTTACAAAGAATATGAACTGTTAATTATTTTTTACGTAGATTTCAAATTTTTTTTCTTTTTTTTTCTTTTTTTTTTGGTTCTAGGGCAAGCAAGCAAATCGGATTGGAGATTAATTTTTGAATGATTATTTAGTTTGTTTCATCGAAAAGATTTATTTTTAGATATTACAAATAAAACTATGATGAAGAGATTTCAAAATATGAAAACTCTTACAGTGGTTTTGTAAAATATTTTTATATTTATGTTTAAAAAAATAATTTAGTTATGTTTTTGACCCCAGTAAAAATAATTTCTAGATCCGCCATGTAGCATACAAGAAACCTAAAAAGATGACAGACCAGAAGAATGATTTACGAAGAAAAAGAAGAAGAGCAATTTACCTTGTCAAGCCCTCCTAGAACATTAAAGCCATAGTAGGGTAAAAACCGCTTGAAATAAAGCTTTAAGGTTCCACCGTTTCTTTTTTCTCGATTTTTCCTTTTTTGTTTAAACGTTGAATGTTTAGAAGATCTTTTGGTTTTTTTTTTTCCATTTTGCTGAGGTAGATAGTTTATGGTTATTTTGTAGTCACAATATATAGCATCTAAAAATTTATGTATGATGTTGAAAATTATAGCATGATAATTTATTTTGCTAATGACAAGAAAAGGAAAGTTTTGGTCATAAAAGTCTTAAAAGGATTAGCAATGCCTTATGCTTTCTAAATCTTCTGTTAATCATAAAACACTGAACAAAAGGTACATCAAAAAGACACCTTGAAGTTGTTCATGCCAACACCCTTTTCACCAATTGTATTTAAAGAATCATATTCTACATCCTACAACCCTCTATATATGTATCATAAAAAAAATTATGATACGCTCAGTCCCACACTATATATATATATATATATTTTTTAGTTGAAGATGTCAAATATAAAAAGAAAAAAAAACTTGACAATATTTTGAAGAAGAGCTTACTCATTACATGTAATATTAAGAAATTTACGTCATCTTAGTTCTTACATATTTTTCATTTTTCCTTGCATTTTTTTCGTTTCCTCCAACTCACATGGACATCTTTAAATGTCCTGTTTCATTCATGCATCATATCAATTATGTTCCAGAAACACAAGCCTTCTTCGCCTTACCACATAATTTTATTTTCCCCTCATGTGAGAATTGTGAAGACACGTTGATGAGAAATATGAACAATAAAAGTTGTAGTCTATAACTACAACATCACCATCCATACCGTAAAAATATGGGTTCATTTACCAGGCTTATTGGTTGGGCTCGAGTCTCCGTTCTCTCTAGTACTACGTCCGCCACTCACGTTGCCTTTGTCTCCATGACAGTTAGATGGTGATCTCGTAGCCATTTGGAAAGGGATTACAGAGATTGGAGACGTCGATATGCTATGACCAAAAGCAGAAGAAGATGTGATTAATGCTGTGCAAGAGGAAACAGAAACGATTCGAGTTTTGCGTCATATATATTTGGAAGAAGATGCGATTATACTGGAAGGGGAGGCGATTAGTTTTTCGTCAACTAAAGAAAATGATTTGATATTTTTTATTAATTAAATTGGGTTTTGGAAATTGAGATTGAAATATATGACTTATTTTAATTAATTGATGTGGAAACCGTAACATGTGCAGTGATGTGGTATTCTCTAGAAATTTTTGAAGTGCTGATGTGGATGGCACTGATCATATACGTTTACGTATGTATGGCACTGATCTATCGCAAGTTTATATACGTTTTGACAGAAAAACTGATCATATGACATATCCAATCTAAGCTTTGGAGCCAACAATTAGATCTATCTGCACAAGTCAATCATTTTATTATGCAAACTATCAAGGCACAAACGTTTGTGCTGGGCAACGATATGCAACCATACATCCCGGATCTGTAGTTTAAGAATTATTTTTTTACTATGAGAATTGGTTATGTATTAACTCATAGATGGCTATAACATAAAGAAGACATTCTGGGAGGTATGGCGTTCATCTCAAAGTATTCCTTGGTTGTTCATATTGGCCCCCATATTATTTAGAGATAATCTGAGCCTCCTTGCTGAACGGCGACCTTTATATATATATATCTGTAAAAGTTGCATAGTTATAGCACAAAACAACTACTACGTAGGCAAAGAGAAAGTGAAAATGGATATTGGCCTTATTGATGCTTAACCAAACTGATATGTTAATTTTATTTTCGAATAATTTTTAACTATACCTCAGTACATGTGAGTGGTAAGTCGGATCCCCAACCATAAACCATATATTTTTATTTGAAAAGGTAAAAAGACAGGAGATCATAGAAGAATAGATGTGTACGTACCTTTTGAGAGCTGGCCGGCATGCATATCCTGACATTGCAAGTGTCATTGTCTCAACAAATCTTGATTTATCATAGACGCACATAAAGACGCACAAATCTTGATTTAGAGAATTCATTTATAAGCTCAGCCATGGTATATTATGTGGATCTAAGTGCATCATTTGAGAAAACTTCATATGCGCATATGAGAAAATAAGAAAATAATTATCTATAGAAATTAGCATTCAACTGACTTGTTTATCACGTCCGTATGTATGTTTACTGATTCTTTTCCAGGTGGTCTCTTCCACATTCTTCTATGTTGATGACACATGAACAGAACTTACTCCCATGAGTTATCAATATCAAAGGTGCATGCTTCATAAACTGTTAAAGAAAAATATATAACGTAAACCAAAGTTATACTATTATATTCTTCACTGTAAAGCCTTGATCAAGATCATATGATTTAATCCACCAGAGACTTTTTCATGTCTCTTTACTCAACCAACACTTTGCCTGCGTCTTAAAAAATGTCTACCTTGTCGGTAAGGGATATATTTTATATATAGAAGGGAAGAGTATCACAAAACTTAGTTGCATACAGGTACAGCTGCAACATATGGAGCAATTTATACCAAAAAAAAAGACACCTAAAAATAAACTACATAATAGTGAAGCGAGAGTTCGAGTAAATAATCTTAGATGAGTGATTGCTACTTTAAGACCAACAACTCTTCTTTCTCTAATTTATTTCAATCAGATCATGAGCCTCTGAATCTAAAGAATCTTAGAGGAGTTTAAAAAATCTAATCATCATGAAGGAATTCATGATCTCTCTAAAACTTTGTTTGGTTGGAGCAACACACCTTAATATTAACGACCTTTGTAACAGAGAAGCAAGTGAAGAGCATTGCACGGAATAGTAGCTGCTTTAGACGTTTGACTGTTTAAGATTTATGTATTCTCCTTTGATCTATATATATCTTATTATATAAAGTTCAATGACAAAAACTCTTATTAACGAGATCGTGACACGTGTCAAACATATTGATAAGATGTTGACATGTATCAAATATAAATATAGAAACAAATTTGATTTTTACTATTTTACTAATCTAAAGTTCGATGACAAAATTACTAATTAACAAGATCATGACACATGTCAATTGTATCATTCATATGTTGACATATATCAATTATAAAATTTATTAAAATTTTAAAAAATAAAAAAGTAAAAATTCAAAACCTACCATAAAAAGGTTTTCTAATAAAACTAAAATAGAGAAAATAAAACCTAATTTTATAAAAAAGTAAAAATTCAAAACCTACCATAAAAAGGTTTTCTATAAAACTAAAATAGAGAAAATAAAACCTAATTTTATTTTTAAAAAATAGATATATATATATATATATATCATAAAATTCTTATTATAATATAATTTTAATTTGCTAATTTGGCAAGAAAAAATATTACTTTTTATATAAGATAAAAATATAATTGTGAAAATATACAATTAATTACTGTTTATCAAAAACTGTAAATACTCACCTTTACATAAAGAAAAGATGGTTGAAGTAAAAAAAAAAATAGATCGTTTCATATTTTTTTTCACCAATCAAATAATTTATTCAAAAAGAGTGTTATTGTAATATATAAAATAGGATTATGTAATATTAATGTATGCGTTTTTTAACTATAAAAATATTAAAGTAAAAAGACATATAATATATTATTTAATCTTATTATATAAAGTTCAATGACAAAATTTCTTATTAACGAGATCGTGACACGTGTCAAAAATATTAATAAGATGTTGACACGAGTCAAAAAAATATAGAAACAAATTTGATTTTTACTGTTTTACCAATCTACATGAATTAAAAACAAATATTGGCCACGTCTTTTTGTTTAAATATGTCAATTAATTTGATTTTTACTATTCTACGTTAATTATTGGCCACATTTCTAGAAAAAAAAAGTTCAGAAAATATTTACCTATCACTATAAGGAAATTGAGTATATCTCTTATTATATAAAGATGTCTACTAAGTGGTATCCCATATCAAATAAAAACCTTGAGTATAGTAGAAAATCATGAACTCCAAAGAGACAGTTACAAACCATGAGACATCGGAAAACCATACTAGCAAAAGAAAACGGGGTATCATGAATGATAATCAGATTGCTATGATGGAAAAATACTTGCAGATGAACCTCATATAAAGCTGGATTTAGCTACACTTCAAATATGGGTAGACAAACTAAATCAATATGTAAGTACAATCTTATTATATAAAGTTCGATGACAAAATTACTAATTAACGAGATTGTGACACATGTCAAATATATTGATAAGATGTTGACACATGTCAATTTTTTTTTATAAACGTAATAAGACAGCTTATTATATTTACAGAATTTTACATGTTTATATTTTAAAACATTTATATTCCTAAATCAAAAAGGAAAACTAACAAAATCAATATATTTTCCATTGTATCTTAATTATATTATACATGGTTTCTCAATAAAATTGACATGTGTAACCAAAATTTTAATTCATTAAGCATGTACATTAATCAATAAATAATGAATAACAAAGTTAAAAAGAATAACATAAGTTATTTAACATAATTTTAGTCGGATATAAATTATATTTATCGCTGTAATATAAATGATTGTAAGTAAGTACACAAAACCTTGAAACAATAAATAAGTTTAAAAAATCAATACATGATTTGTATAAGTATAGTTTTACATGTTTTATTTTAAAGTTTTAATGCATGTAGTAATATGATAAACCTGAAAGAAAATAGAAAAATGAGTTTGTTAGAATGAATATTTGGTTAATTGATTAAAATTGACAAAAGTATTACTTATAAAATTATGACATATAGAAGAATATATTTAGGATGTTTTTGAATTTCCAAAAATTTTGTGGATGTTAACTGATTTTTTACTGATTATTTTTAACGTTAAATTTTAAATACTAACCAATATACATATTGTCTCATATTATTTTTGTTATTAAATTTTTTAACTAATCCATGAAGAAGTGAATTATGGTTTTACGATGAAATAGATAGTTAGATGTGATTACTAAACTGAATGTCTAACGATGAAATTTATTTTAGATTAAATAGATTTAAAAGTTTTCAAATATTAATTTGTATTATTTAAAAAAAAAAATCATTCAAGAATATTAGTAAATTTTAATGTTTAAATTTATAATTTTAACACATGTATTTTTGTAATGCATATGTCAAAATATAAGATAATTTGAATACAAATTATAAATTACAGGAATAAATCTTTAGTTATTGAGAATTTCTCTGTATCTTTATATATGTTTTTATTTTATAAATTTTACTCATTTTTAAAATTGATTATGACATGAGGTAAAATTAGTACTTATAAGATAACAACATAACAAATATATCTTAAATAATGTTGATTGAGTTTTTTTTTGGCAAATTATATTTTGTTAATTTTTATTTATATTTTCAGTTTTTACTAAGATATAGATTTGATATGATGTATTAATTGGTTTGATATAAAGTACTTAGTTCTATGAATTAAGATGAAATGTGTAATTAAAATTAAAATATGGTCTCTTATGATGATATAAATATTTAAATGGTACTTCCTGTCCTATAAGAGTTTTTGGGTCAAAGTACAAAGATTAATAAATAATAAATATTATGTCATTTATAAAACTTCCACCAATAGAAAATATACTGCATAATTCAAATAGTCATAAATTGTTATATTAATAAAAATTATACATAAAAATTTGAGAAAATATTATAAAACTCTTATATAATGGAACCGAGAGAGTATTAAATGAAATAAGAGAGGTTTATATTCAATATTAAAATGTTATAAGATAAAATCTAAAAACATGTATGTTACTACTTAACTATTCTCAATAATTTTTTTAATTTTTACCCGCGTTATTACGCGGGCCTTATCTAGTATATATATATATATATATATATATATATATATATATAAGGGTTTTATGTAGATTTTAAGAGGAAGAAAAGAAGACGAAGTGGTGGAACTGTGGAAGTTTCGTTCTAAGCGAGAGACGAAGAGACAAAGAAGTTGCCTTGAAATACCAATTTAATTGGTCAATGGGTCAATGAATATCGATCGTCAAGAGTTTGATGTGGCACAAGGAAGGAATGATTTTTGGAAACGGACGTGGCATGTTTACTGTAGGACGTTTGAAGAGATGGCGATGAAGTTAGGGTTTTTTTTCGCTGAAAAGAGAAGGGAATGGAAGAGATATTTTTGAAAATAAGGTGATGTGGCATCTTCTAAGACCATGTTTATTGGTGGGTTGGAGTAAGGGGAGTTCTTAAATTTTGTATGAATTAATTGTGTACTATTTGGAATATAAGAACTCATGATCTTTTAAATAAAATTTTCTCATTTATTGGTAGGTTCTAATTTTGGGTCTCTTATTTTTGAAAATATTGTTTTTTGAAATTTAAAATTTTTAAATAGAATAGAAGTGTTATAAATGTGTACAAATTTAAGATTTTATAAAAATAGGATAATGACATTTTTTTTTTTTTTTTTTATATAATGACATATTTTTGGGGGACAAGGGTCATTCATGAACACAATATTTCTCCAAAGACATGAAATATTGCGAAACATTACATTAGATCATATATTTTAACATTTGGTCTATGTCTAATGTTTTAATAGATCATATGTTTGGCTCACTAGTTAACGCCAGTTAGAATCGACCATTGCACATAAACACGGAAGCAGTCCAACATACGACTACAGACTACAGCTGGCAACGTAGTCCGCAAAACACACAAACGCTGAATCATGAGAGAAGACAATAGAGAAAGTAGTAAAATGAAGTTCATAAGCAACAAAATTCTGAAGTCTGAGATTATAAGAGTTGCAAAAGTAAGAGACAAAAACTGATAACAAGGTTTTACGTTTGGCATAACATTCTGGAATCAACATTGCTAGTAAAAAAAGTAGCCACTAGGCAGAAAACACAAAGTGAGAGATAGATGGCTAGGCTCTTCAGCGTTTGCCACCACCACCTCCCAACTTAGGACCCTTTCCTGCAGCTGCAGCTTTGGGGAAATTTGCCTTGACCTTATGTTGCTTAGAAGCAAATTCAACCTTTTTAGCATTCTTTTCATCTTAGGTCTTCTTGATTCTTTCCTTGATCTCACTGTTAAAATCATAACAATTCATTTTAAAAAGTCAGATACTTGATTCTTTCCTCAAATTTAACAATTCTGATGATACGAGATGAATGATTCGAGTCTTGAGAGAGGAAAGAAAACTAACCGAAGAGCAGCTTCTCTGGCAGCATCACGAACTTACAGCCTCACCAGACATCATCATTCTTGGAACAATGTCAATGGGGTAAGATGCAAGACCCACACCATTAGTGATGACCCATCTTAGAGGGAAACTATCAAAGAAACCAAAAGAGAACAATAACAAGTCAAAACCAGCCTGTTATAAGCAAGAGAACACCCAAATCAGAGAGAAAGACAACCAGACGAACCTGCAAGTCTCCAGTGAGAAGAGCAGGCTTCACAAAGTCATAGAGACCAAAGTACAGACCACGGAAGACAATGATACCAACACTGTTAGAGGCAAAGGCTTCTTCTTCTTTTGCAGAACAGAACAAACGTTTACTTTGTTGTTCTGTTTTGCTAAGACTCTCGGTTTGTAAAGAACAAAATCAGAGTAACAGAAACAGACCTTTTTATTGATAAAAACTATGCCTAGAATCAAACAAGCTTTGTCAAGAAAGCTTCAAACATCAACAAAGCAAGACAGAGACCTATTAGATAATATCAGTCAAAGAGATCTTTGATCAATACAGGACTAATAAGGGCA
This sequence comes from Camelina hispida, assembly GCA_023657505.1. Lineage (NCBI taxonomy): Eukaryota > Viridiplantae > Streptophyta > Magnoliopsida > Brassicales > Brassicaceae > Camelina > Camelina hispida. The sequence continues at coordinate 40,537,537 of CP094634.1, read as the reverse complement.
ACTAACTGATAATAAAGAAGCACAAGGAGACTATATAGGGAGAATTCTAGGCCAGCAATCAATAGTAGAAAGCAACCCCACGCCTTTAAAAATCGACCCATCAGATTTCACAAACAGCACGTGGTGAATCTGGTTCATTGTTGGAGAGTTTGCGGAGCCACAGATACCATAGCTCAAGGCATGGACAAGGGCCCTCTCCGTTACTCAGAACCTGCTCAGACCTTTTACTTTAACATTCATCATCTCCACCACAATGTCATATAAAGAACATCAATAATAGAGCTAACAGAAGCTTTAAAGCAAGAAACTTTCGAAATCCAAGGCAACAACGGAGAAGAAAGGATTCAACCGATTTGATAAAATTCGCTTCTTTCAGGAGAAACCATTGATACAGATGAAAACAAAAAACAGAGACACTATGAACAAAACACGCAAGAGAAACCATACACAGGAATCTAAAGGAATGGTTCTATGAAATTGACTAATTGAATATTCCAGTAGGAAGAATGAGAGAGAAACTTGTTTAGATGAGTTTAGCAAATCGGAAATCTAAGAACAAACTGGTTCACCCATCTCCAACTGAAACTCGATTCTTTCTTTGGCAACTTCTCTCCATTCCCAACTGAATCCAAACCATTACAGGTCCTTCGATTCCAAACCTTGAAGCTTCTGATTCCAAATTGTTTTCTCGTTTCGGAGAAAGAGAGAGCGAGAAGAGAGGAAAAATAATGAAAACTATATGTCCAAAATTTTTTTTTCCTTTTGTATTTTTTGTTCGTCCAATAGAGAGCTGACACGTAGCGTCTCTTAACAACGATCCGAGTATACTATATAAGGGGAGATCTTATACTTTTTGTTTAGTTTTGATTTATTTTTTTTCAACAAAACACTAAGAATTCCTCTATAAACTCTGCGATAAACTTGCTCTTATGTCTTTGAAAATTGCTGATGTGGATCAGTATGATGTTATAGCATCTGATAATTTATTTTGCTCATGTCAAAAAAAAAAAGGGAAGTTTTGGCCATAAAAGTCTTAAAAAACATTAGCAATGCCTTACGCTGTCTAGATCTTTTGGTCATCATCATCAAACACTGAACTAAAGGTACATCAGAAGACACCTTGAAGTTGTTCATCCCAGCACCCTTTTCACTAACTGTATTTTTTTCAGAATCATATTCTACATCCTTCAACCCTCTATATGTATATCAAAAAAATTATGATACGGTATATATCAACCCAATTATATGTCAAAGTATCACCTACCTGGACATCAAAATACGCTCAACTATCGCAACCTCTGCGAACTATGAGAATTTTTTCATGGTACGGTATAACTTTTGGATCTCTACCATGGCCGACTTGTAAATGAATTTCTTTTGCTCGTAAAACATTTGATGGGTTCGAAGGTAGATTATAGAAGGAACGAAAAATCAGATGTTAGAGTGAAAAAAATGTAAATCATCCATGTAAACTACAATCATATAAGACATGAAAAAGATATCTCTTACCCAAATTTAGTCCTTGATTACGGAAGTCGATTGATGTGCATTCCCATTACATGATCATTGCCCTCATCGAGAACAGAATTCATCAAAGAGACATGTAACTTAACCATCAGTCCCATCACTATATATTTTCTGATTTAATTAGTTGAATATGTCAAATAAAGAAAAAGGAAAAAACTTGACAACATGTTTAAAACATATGACTATATTAGCTTCTGATTCTTATATCTGTCATCTGACCGAGCTTTGTTACATTCCCTTGTTTTACTTTGAGGAAAACATATACGAAGCCGAACTAACTTGTCACCAAGAAATGATTCATGTGCCAACCACTCGAACGATCTTCAACCTCACCCTTTGAATTAGCATTTTATTCACTTGTATGGCTATATTTGTGATGTTATCTTTGTTGTTGTCATCCCTTCTTGTTGGGTTTCTGAAAAAATTGTTTTGTGTGTCATCAGACGTTAATGCTCTTACGAAAAGAAAAGACCTCTAAGGTCGGCCGATGTATGCTTAAACTTTTTCAGTTTCAGTTTTTAGTTTCACAAGTCACCGAATGGTAAGAAAAAGTTTAAGAGTATTACCAAAAATATAAGTTGAAATCATGTGATGAGTTAAATTTTCTTATATATTGTGTTTGATTTCAAAAAGAAAGATACTTCAAGTGAGTAGGTAAATAGTCATGGCATCAAAACGACAAACAAAAGTTTACTTAAACACTCATATAGCCCTTATAAAACCACATCACATTTGCTGGACATAATTTTCTAGCTAAAGAACACGCTTAGAAAATATTACGTACAACACGTTGTTCTGTAGCCATCTAGCACTCTAAACTTTGTAGTGTGGCCCATGTTTGCGATGTTTATCAAGTATGGCTTGAAACTTGTACCCAGAAAAATCATTCAAGATTTCGAGTGAGTGGATACTTTTTCTCTTTGCATTAACCATGGTCTGAAAAAATAAAGAAGTTAATTTAAAGTGTTAGGCAAGCGAGGGTCAAATCTATAATCTTAATCACCTTGGTTAAACCCTGCTTGACTTGACCAATTCAAAGAAGATTTGAATATACCTTCGAGGCAATAATTAGTAGGAGTTGTATGCATGTTTTGCTTTTCCATGCTTTTTGAATATTCTCTTCCGAATCACAGGTTTGGAGGCTAGCAGCGCTTTCTTTCTTCACTTGATGACCTTGTTTGTATACACGCATACATCAATTTCGTTAGTATAAATACAACTGCAAATAATAGAAAATGGCAAGTTGTACACCGTAATATGAGATTACCTAGAAAATATTCAGAATAATATTAGGATGGGAGAATTAAGAAATATTGACCCGATCGAGAGTTGAATGGATCGGTAGCACACTGATTAAATATCCTCTTCTAAATCAAATGCCAATCTTTTCATCTCCGACTTAGTTTTCATGACGCTTAAATATGCACAGAAAATACTATACATAGTCTTCATGGCGCTCTCTTTCCTACTTCCTCTTCTTCAAAGAAAATGCATAGTATTCTTGTAAGGAACAAACTTTAAGTACCATACTTTTTCGACTCACCTACACAAAGTGTGACAAAGTCTAATGATAAAGTGGATCAACCGCAAATGCATCTGTTAGAAAGAATTTTTATTGAAATATATTTATTCAAAGTTTCTACAAAAGAGAGAAGGGAGTTAAGCTGTAAATTACCACTGCAAGTTCAGAATTCATGATCCAATATTACTATCTACTATTTGAGGTAGTGTTCTTGTATCAAAAACCTTCTTAATAGACGTAAAGTAAAGTACATGAACAACAACAACCATGTCTTCCAACCACAACAACAACAACAACCATGCCTTCCTAATCCGTATATATAATTTAAACTTGCATAATGATTAAGAAAAAGGAAAGTGTTAATGAGTCACATGCTTTACTCGTTCAAAAACCAGACTCTATAAATTTCACTCTTCACATGGTCAATGATTTGCAGCTGCAAAAACAGAAGCACTGTAAAAACAAAACAACAAAAAGAACATGGCAGGAAGTGAATTATAGATGCACTAACCAGTGCTTTAGGATCATGCTCATCTTGTCTTTCTCTAGAGCTAGAGTTGTGCGAAGACAACTTAAAAGATTCAGAACCCAGATCCTTTGGATGATATATAATATGATGTTTCATCTTTGGTAACGAATTAGCCAACAAAATAGACTCTATGCAAAAGCGTTTGTACCTGCTCCGTAGCTCTCTGGCCTGCTTCCTCAAGTCTTTTCTTCTAGACAATTTTACTGTTAAGTTTCTCACTCAAATAATCTTCGGTCCATTCTATCTATGTATCTTCTCGGTCTGCTTCCTTAAATTAGTGAAAAGGAGATGAAAGAGTCAAGATTTATAATGTATATAGATGTAATCCATAAAATAAAGAAAACAAAAGCAAAACTGAGTTCAGAATTAATGATGTAAATCTCTAACCTGCTTGGCTAGCAACTCATCTTCCGCCTGTAATAGCCAAAAACATTACAAACCTAATCAATTATAATGCATGGGTGTCAGTGTCATCATAAAATCTATTTGGTGTTCCACGTTTTGCTTTAACTGAACTTCAAGGGACTACAGCTCCGGCTAACTCAAACCGTAGACACACTCACCATTCAATCTCATGGGTAAACAAAACCAATATATATATATATATATATATATATGAAGCAGAAAACGATCAGGAGAGACACACTCACCATCAATTAGTTCAGTGGCAATCGTTGAGAAGAGGAGAGCAAGTGCTGAAGTACATATATATATGTATTGTAATTACCAAAGCTTCATGATCTTGTTCTTGTGGCCATTTAAAAGAGCTATATATCAATTGCAAACATAGAAGACGAAGAAGAAGTCATGACTTTTTTGTTTTTTTAGATTTTCTCATTAAGATTCGGGCTCTAAGATCCAAATCCAATAAGACACACATATATTACAGAAAACGAAGCATAGATAACAAAAACAAAGAAACCCTAGAAAGCAGAATTTAAGAGAGATGTCCTACCAAAAGAATCCAGATTTTTGATAATAATTGTCGGATATTACGTTACTTTCATGGAGGAATTGGACATGGACATCTCTGATCCCTGTCATCTTCTTCGTTCCGCTAGCTTGCCTATCAATTTAGTTAGTTTTGCATGAGTATGCCCCTTTCTTCGATCAGTTTATCTATGTTTTTACATAACAATTGGAAAACCATTGACGGCTCTGGTGGCGACGGAATTTGGAAAACCATTGATGGGCCTCTGGTGGCAACGGTTCGTTTTTGGTGGAGACAAAATCTAGCCGCCGTTGATCGGATGGACAGTCGGATTGGAGAGGTAGCATTGAAAAAGAGAGTTAGATTAACTGATGGGGAGATTAAAAGTGATTCTTTAAAGTAGATTGTTAACTCAAGGGACGATGAATGATAATTAAGCATTATAGTTCGATGATTAAGAAAAATAAGAGGAAGAAGAATAGACATGTTTAGGCGATAATAATGGGATTATAGATTTTTTAGAATAGAGTTTTTGCCTTTGCCACGTGGCAATCTAAAAATGAGTTTAAAAATCTGATGTGGATGGGCTGAGGGATACGCATGAGTTTTTGCCTTTGCTTTTGCTAATAAAATGAGTTTTTGCCTTTGCCTTTGCCTTTGCTAATAAAATGAGTTTTTGCCTTATCTAAAAATGAATTTAAAAATCTGATGTGGATGAGTTACTAATAACCCCTTTTATTAGTAAGTAATACTTGGATTAAAAAAAGACTAAATTATTAATGTTGTTGGGTCCCTAAACATAAACTATGTTGGGCCAATAATAGATATTAGTAAAGGCCCATTAAAAGAAGTAACAAAGTTGTTCTTCTTATTACTCCAAAGAGGCAAAGGCGAACCCGACGAGCCTTACTACTACGCTGGAGATGGCTTCCATGGACAAAACTTGGTTCATGTGACCGTCCTACTTAGTGCCTCCCCGATTCCATATGGCAAACGTCCCAAGCTAATTGGTCCAGGTTCTCTCTCTCGCTCTCTCCTGCTTGAGAGACTCTGTCTATCACTGAACCAACTCACCACCAAGTATCTGAACTTTTTGAAGAGATATCATACTTAGGAGCACTTGAATTATCTATGGTCGGAGCTATTTTCCATCTCAGGTACGTTTACTTCGACATTTCTACGGTTCAGGTGTTATATGATCAGTTTTAAGACAACATCGATGATTGGTATGTTTTGTGATTGGTTTAATGTGGTAATGTTAGGGGAAAGTGATGAGCTGGGGTGACGTGGAGGTTTGCTAGAATATGATTGGTGGAGATTGTGCGTTGGATACTTTGATGACGATTATTGGCTGATACCAAGAACAGTCTGAGAATTGTTAGTTTGTAGTATCTTCTTCTTTCTTTCTCTGTAAACGGTGTGGTTCCTCATCGATGGTTTGAGAATGAATGAGACGGAGCTAATCAATGGGTAGCAAACAGAGATATATCCTTATATATACTAGCGAACAGAGGGATACGCATGTAGATACTATGACCATACTTGTTTTAAACGTAAAGATGAAATTTTCGAGTACTGACTAGGGGAAGAGGAGACTAATAAGGCTGTGCCATTATCACACTCTACGTATATTCCTGAGCACGTTCATTGGCATCATTGCTACACGTATAGTAGAAAAGCATAAGACGATCATTCGGCTCAATCACAATAATCTTCTTATAATTAATGTGTTTGCATGATTCTTCCCAAATATATAAAAATAATAATTTGTTGTTTAAACTATGAGAGTGTGAGGTGAACAACGTCAATTCCGTAAGGCTCTCGTGAACTTTGGGGTTATCCCACTTCTCTCACGCCTCCATACTTTACTCAAGGTTACGTGTGCTTCTGCAGTTAAAAACTCAGGCAGAAAATTTAATGTGAAAAAGCTTCAGAAATAAACAATATTATTATAGATGAAACCTCTATTGCTTTCTTCTCCTGCGGTCGCTGAGAATTTATCCTCTATATATAATCTGAATTAAGTCATGGTACTGAGCGAAACACAAGTGAGACTGGAACAACAAACAAGTTTTACAGAGGAGACCTACAAGTGGCGAGATGGGGAGTGATTGTTATGGAAACAAGGGTTACCTGTAATGTCATGCTATATGCTTTCCACAACCGTAAATCATCATAAAGAACCTGTGTTGTGACAAATAAAGAAACAATCTGCAGGCTATGCTTTATAGTCAGTGATAACGGTGGAAATCTAAACGATTTTTTGCCTCGGCCCGTTGTAATAGAGTGGCAAGAACAACCCATTCATTGAACTTGACAGAACACATCTCTAAGGCAATAGAAACTCCGCATCTAACCGGTCCTATAGCTCACTCATTTGCAGCTGAGGACCAAAAATAAGAAACCCGAAAAGCTTAGGTGATAATGAATCTGAGGTAAGATCAAAGTTGCTTAAAAAATGCAGAGATTTCTACGATGCCATAGGGATCTACGTGTTTGGTTTTCACACTGTTTCTAGCAGCTGAATTAGAAGAAGAATAAGGAGAAAAAAGAGTTTTGAACATGAAAGAGACCACAACGGAGTTGATTCTTACTATGGCCAACATGATAAGCCACACTTCAGTACTACTGAAACCAAAACGATAGAGTGAAACAACTACAAAAAAAATCCGAAATCTGAGATGAAGCAAAGGCAAGAGAGTGAGTAGTAGGGCTTACTTACTTCGATTGATGCCTACATGGATGGATCATCGGCTCCTTGTGTATCTTACATGTCAAAACACCGTACACTGATTGTCGGATCCATACCATCCTCCACCCATCAATCCTACTAGTCAGCTCATCAAGTACAATCTGCAACAAAGCTATGATAAGCCACAATAATTGTAAGTAAGTATGTAAGAACAATCTCACCCATCAAATAATTGACAAAGTTCATTTAAGATATGTAGCATACAAGAAACCTAAAAAGATGACAGACCAGAAGAATGATTTACGAAGAAAAAGAAGAAGAGCAATTTACCTTGTCAAGCCCTCCTAGAACATTAAAGGCATAGTAGGGTAAAAACCGCTTGAAATAAAGCGTGTTGGAGAGACACTGGACCAAAATTAGAGAGACCCGAAATTGAATTCAGAGGAATGGAGGAGGAGATCAATCACGAATCAATCTTCCTTACGGATGAAGTTGTTGCTGCTTCTTCTCTGCTGCAGAGACTGGCTTCTTACATCAAATGATGACGACATGGATCATCATCGGCTATGAAGAATGGAGAATTGTGTTAATCAAATAAAATTGATTAGAGATTGTATGACTCTAGTAGATAAGTAAACCAGAATCAAACATAAAAAGGTGAAAGGTACAGATTGTCTACGTACCACAATATCAAACTGGGTGCCTTTGACGGCACCACAATATCAAACTGGGTGCAACAAGCTTTGAAAGTTCCTTACCAAACATCAAGTAACTTTCAAGTATGGTCTTTACAGAATTTAAGCAACATTAGAACTTTGCTCTTTGAACTTGGACCTGCATCAGAGTGGTGTTTATCAAACAAAATTGATTAGAGATTGTATGACTCTAGTAGATAAGTAAACCAGAATCAGACTTGTAGTTTCCAAGTGATGATTTCTTGTGGCTGGAACCAAAACTAAGAAGCCCGAAAAGCTTAGGTGATAATGAATCTGATTCTGTCGGCGCCTGCTTCTCAATGTCTCTTCCAGATCTTAGCAAGAACCTCATCTTACAGCATTATTTTCAAATACAAACATCGTTACTCAGGATTCACGTTTTGAATTGCCTATTTTTAATCGAACATCAAATACATACTAGCTCTCCAGCAAGATCATAGAGGGACTCATCAACTGTCCCCTGCAGATTTACAAACTAAACTTTCTTATGAACAGAAACAACAAAATTGACACGACAAGAGTACAAAGATACAACTTGTACACGCGACAGCGAACATTACCTGCAATAGCCGTAATGCACAGTACTGAATGACAGCAACCCCTTCCAGTTTGGCAATAACCTGCTGCACAATTTATATACTTAGTGTACAATTCGAAACATCGTCTAACACATTAACTAAATAACTTTCTCTGATATAATTGATCAAAGAAGAAGAAGAACACAAACCTCCTTGAGACTCAAAGCAGCACCACCTCTTGAATAAACATCTAGCTTTGTCAAAGTGGCTCCTGTGATTCCTATCTCTACATCGAACTTTGTCACCAGAGCTGCAGGAAGTACAGAAGCTCGTCTTAGTATATGACAAATAAAGGTCCAGTTCTGAAATTAACTCATTTCTCAGGATGTTTCAAATCTTCTTGACAAAATATAGAATACAAAAAGCGTACCTGAAGCTTCTTGTCCAGTCATGGTATCAACAACGACTAACACTTCTGTGGGATTCAGAAATTTCTTTACATCTTTTAGTTCGTCCATCATGCCTTTATACATCTGCCACAAAGTGTCAATTTCATGACTAATGCTGCAATAGATTTATGACACAATGACTCTGAAAGAAGTAAGGTTTTGATATATGAAAAAAGATTAGGATAAACAAATATTCGATCCCTTAATCGGTGTTTTGTTTTTGGATTCTCTGTTTCCACAGAGGGAGTGATATGGATAGGTGCATGTATACCTAATGCAATTCCAAGATGTGGACAAGTCCCTAAAATTAGAACTCAGAAGCACATAGCGAATCAGAAAGGAGCCACATTATTTCTTGTTTCAGGATGGTTACGTAGAAGCTAGATCACAAAACAGCATCAACAAAAGCCATTTTCTTTCGATGATATTGACAAACACTGTGCTACTTGATGCAGAGCAAGGTAAGAATGAAGAGCAGAAGACACAGGAGGAGAAGATGGTATCGGTACTACGAAACTGCAGAGAAAACAGATGAGAGCTACAAACATAATTCAAGCAAAGTAGTGTATATATCGTGGATGTTAAATCTGATTGCAAGCCATACCTCCTGAAGCAAATAACCCCACAGATAACACACATCCAGAGATTTTACATTGAACTCTCAGGTTGCTGTTGGGAATATCGACACACCTGAAGACAAAAACAACACCCCATAAAGAAAACTGACACAAGATCAAAACAACATGCAAACACTAAAAGAAGAATTTGCACATGGTTGTAAAAATGCCACCACCCACCAGTGTCTTGGTCCAATCTCTCTGAAACAGGAGCATGTATTAAACGAGGTTTTAGATTTAGAATGTATCCGAAACCAAACGTAGCCAATACATGACACCACAGATGTTGTCAATCTTAGTACCAATACCTATATTTGCACTTTCTAGAGCTATATACTAAGCCATATTTCAGCATAAATTTCAATAATTAAGGTTAAGAATTTACCAAGACAAACTGGGCACGTAGGTCGGGACAGCAGCAGAAGGCTGTGTATGGTCAATAGATTCACTCTAACCGGTAAACTGAAAATGTAGAGTAAAAAGCAGTCGACATACATACATCTTCCTGCACAGAGTTGGCAGCAGGTAATCAAATCACAAAAGATATAGTTGATTTCATATTCAACGTAAATAATATACATCTGACATAGGTTGACTCCAGAGAATTGAATTGTTTCCCTCTGAAATGTTGGTAGAATGTATCAGAAGATTCCTGACTAACAAACCTTATCAAAATGCTGTATCTATTTTCAATGCCATCATTCCTGTAAAGATCAAAAGACAGAAAGCAAACTAACTCCTCATCTCCCCATCCAAAGTATGCATTTCAGAACAAAATAGAACACAGTTTTTTCGGTACTCTTTTATACTACCATAAAAAAGATGGAAACCACAATCTAGCAAAAGAAAGATCTACAGGGTCATTAAGAGAATTTGATTTCCCTCTGACTTTTCCTTTTTTTACCTGCCCTTCAATATCAGGTGCATAACCATCTATAGGTTCAAAGAGTCCAGGTCCCAGTACAAAACATGACGGGTTTATGTTCAGACAAAGATCAGATTGTTTTATATTGTACCAAATCACTGAGCAGATGGCAGCCTAATCGGATAAATATATCACCAAAAAGATGTTGTTTGTAACAATGGTGTCAAACTGCATATATGAAACTATCAAACCCTATTTACATAATTTTCAAAGCGCTATCAACGCTGAATAGTTTGGTAAAGACGCGTACCTGTTTGGGGTCACGAACAAGCTGCATAGCGGCGTTGTCAATATACATGTGTGACAGCTCAACATCAGGACATTCAGACGCTAGTGCTGTTACTCGTTTCCTCCATAAAACTGAGGCCTGCAGAGAAACAAATCGCATTAGCATCAGTGTTATATGCGTTGCACAGGAAACAAGAGAACACATCTTGTCAAGCCGTTTCCTAGCAGTCTCGAAGGCAACAAGAGCAAAATTCTATCAATCTGAGAACATAAGAAATGCTTAGTCCATCTGCATCTGAGAACTGAGATTTTCAAATAAAGTACCTCGTGGGTAGCATAAACCTCAGTATATAACCCAACTTCTTCGCCATATTCATTGGTCTTTATGCCCATTCCCCTTGGCTCTCCAAAATAAATACCTGTTACCATGAGACATCATATTTAAAGATACTGTCCCACCACAGAACGAGAAAGATAAGAATTACGATCAGTTTTGATAAACTGATAATTCAACTGACCTCCGGTAAGCTGTTGAGATCAACACCTTCTGCTACATCTGTCTTCAAAACAATAATTTGAAGTTCAGACTACCAAGAAATTCTGAGATTAGGCTGAGGATGGTTGCCTTAGCAGGTCTCAGATTTGCAAAGGCTTTGAGACCTCATGAAGCTGAAATAACCCCTTCTCAGGCCTCAGATGCTTTTCGTTGTTGTCCCATTTGTACCTTAAAGTTATACCGACAAGAAAATATGAGAAACTGCATTTCCCAAAAAAAAATTAGAGACAACAACATAAGTTGAGACAAGAGAGAAGACAGACTCTCCAATGGCTCCAAGAAGCAATGCATCTGGCTCTTGTTTGCAGCTGCAATGGTCTCCTGCGGAAAGGGAACTCCGAAAGCAGCTCCTCCAATGGGCATCTCCCGGAAGCTAAATTCCACTCCTGATACAGAGCAAAAACGCAATGTCTTAGACATATCAGTGGCAAAGTTAAAATGCATTTTGTATGAATTATTGCAGTCAAGACATGAGCGGCAAAGCCAAAAAGCAAAAACATGATCCCAAGCATTTTATTCGTTAGTTGTACAATGAGTCAAGTTATGGCCTGTCTTGATTAGCATGCAATACAAATTACAAAATTCTTAGTTGAACATCATCATACGTCTATCAGTTCATAAGAGTCATTCTTGGAACTCTCACTTGTAGAGAGAGAGAGAGAGAGAGTAAAAAAAAAAGAGGGGTTACCTGATTAGCGAAACCACGGAGAACAATGTATATTATAAGAGCTAGAAAGCTTTCATAATCAAACAGAGGGGATAAAAAGATTAGAATCCATTACCATATCAACAGTTTATGTTCCCCACTTGAACCTTTCCATGTTCTGATTTTCAGTTTCTTCAAACGGTCCTGAAATAACAAGTTATGTATATGAGAAAAGAAAATAACTAGAATAGAGAGAAGAGCTTGACTGCTTGTAATATGACCTAAACTTATAGACTCCATAGGACACAAAGTGAAGCACGATTTAGTTAACAAGAGTTAGTACCCGTACACCTTCAAGAAGCGTTGCAAAGTATGTAAGTCATCTATATAATCTCCTTCTAACGAAGAAGCAACAAAACCAAAGTTTCCACTTTTCCCACGCATCTAAATTGTTACAATTATAAAAAAGGAAAATCTAAGCAAATCCAAAAACGTATTGATTGATTCGGGGGACTAGAAATAGATTGCCCGATATAAAAATATAAATTCTCCATCCATCTAAAGAAGCAACAACAGAACCAAAGTCTCAGTCTTTATCCCATATGTGTCAAGCAAGCGTTATAAGACTCAAATCAGGACACAGACTCAAATATATACAAGGAAACAAACAGAACCAAACGAAACAAAAGAGATTTTCACACCAAAATCGTCTCAGTATATAACTCAGTAAAAAAAATAATCAAACCGATCCAGAAGAAGTAGAAGGGAAAAAAAAGAAAGATACCTCTGCTTTGTTCATATCTCTTAAGATTATTTCTCTTCATATGTGTTCTCGTCGCCATCAGAATACGCTCTCTCTCGCTCTCTTAATTTCTAGAGCCATAGGATGATGCAATTAGATTTTAGATCCAACGGTGGATAGAGAATTATTAGCCGTTAATAATAAAAAAAAAAAAGAAAATAACTGAGAGATTTGGAAATATCTAGCTTTTTTTTATTTTTTCCAGAAAGAAAATATCTAGCCATTAAGTAAATTTTTTGCTTTTTGTTTTTAGAATGAATGTCATATATTGGATGTGAGTGAGAAAATTAATCATGATCTGGCAAATAATAAAAATCATGTTTAATATGATTAAATAATAAAAATGTATATATTAAAAGGATACATATGTGTAATAATAACATCGCGTTATGTCAATCAGAAAAGAAAAAAACATCGAATTGGTCCACGTCAGCATTTGTTTTGAGTCACTAAAATTGAAAGAAACCCTAAAATTGTTTTTACCCCCAAAAAGAAAAAAATAGAAACGGGACTCATCACTCATCGGCGCGCGATAGCTTTTCTCTCCGTCTCCCAAATCGACGGAGATCTTCTTCTCTCCGTCGCCATCCTCTTCTTATCTCAGACGTCATCCTCTTCTTCTTCTCCGTCGCCATCCTCTTCTTCTCTCCGTCGTGCTCCTCTTTGTTATCTCCGTCGTCATCGTCTTCTTCTTCTCCGTCTTATTCCCTCTCGCGTTTCACGAAGGTTGGTGATTCCTTTCCCTCTCGCGTTTCACGAAGGTCGGTTCCTAATCGCGATTCCGTGTCCGATTGATTTACTTCTGATCGTCGTTTAGGTTTGGAAGTTTAGGTAGATCTCGGATTGAAAAATCTCACTCTCGTTTCCCTTGAATCTTGGTTGGTTGAGATCGTGGTTTAAGTTTTGGTTTGGAAGTTTAGGTAGATCTCGGATTTAAGATTGATTTAAGATTGATGGTCGTCGTCTAGGTTTAAGATTGATTTGTGTGTTTAAGATATTTTCGCTTGGATCTTGGTTGAGATAGGGTGAGTGAAACGTTATCAGTTTCTCGCCTGAAATGTGTGTTTCTTTCTCTGACTGCTGTTTGTAATGCTTTTACAGGAACCGAAGCAATGCAACATCAAGTCATTTCTGCTGTCAAGATCACGCCCGCTCGATTCCTCCTTCAGTGTCGCATGTGGGACTGTAGGCGGAATGCTCTCCCTTATTGCAGCTTTGATCACATTGTCCGATCATTTGCCGAAGAACATACGCAACGTGCTGCTATGCATTTCGATTCGTTTGTTGAGGAAGCCGATGTCTGCAACAAAATCCTGGTTTCCAAGGCGGCTGGCTTTTGCTGTGGGGTACCGATTATGCCAGATAATGTTCTGAGTCAAAGTCCCCTTGATTTCAATGAGTTTGAGTTCGAAATGCCCCTTGAGAACGAGTTGACCAAAAGCTGGCTCTTCTTCACTCAAACAGTGAACCCACCATCTGGAATCTATCGAACCTCTGGTCCTGTACGTGATGTTTTGGGCAACCAGCGCACTCGCTGGCTTCTCTACCCCCAGCCCTATGTGGGGAGATTCCGCCTACACCGTTACATGGCTCCAAATTACCCAGACCATCCTCTTTACTGCCTCACCTACTTCTGGTACAAGTGGAGACAGCCAACTGTTCCGAAACCTCTATCTCCACCAAAGAACAACGCTCCAGAGGACAAAGATGACCCCGAAGCAGATCCAGGCGCTCCCCCTGGTGGTTCTTTTCCAGCCTCAGCTTTTTCTGGTCGCAGCAAACTCCAAGTTAGAAGAAAACAGACACTGACGACCCATGCCGAAGTCCAGCCTCTCCTCAAAGATTTCAATTATTTTCTGGATTCAATTACCAGGTTTGTTTGTTGCCACTCTTTTTCCCACTGTCATTAGACTTGCTAGGACAATATCAATTTTGGATTTTGTTCTCTTAGAACAATTCATTTGACTACTAAGAAGACGTTTGATTGTTCATTTTCTTGAGCTGCCACTGGTTATATATATAGCTAGCTACCGTCTATTTGACTCTTTGGTGGTTAGTTTTAGTCTAAGAAGATTTTGATTTTGTCAGCGTTCCTCTTTTTGGTATTGTCATCTATATATGTTTGTTTTTCTCAGTTTCATATAAAACTTAATCTACCTCTCTCACTCACTTTTTAGCCTAATCTTTTCTTCTTTTCACTGCAGCACTGTGGAAGATGAGGCTCTGGATTGCGCTGCTTCGGATGCAAATTTCAGGGAACCAGGATTGCTGGGACTGGTTTCTCTTGAAGAGACTAGGAAACAGGTCTCTCCTCTTCTCTTCACTCCTCTATTAATTCTCACTTCTTTGTACATATATATTTCGCCACAATACTCTCTGCTAGCTTCTTATTGTTTTTCTTCTTTGTTTTATCCCCACTGGGAAAAGAGATTATGCTACATCTGTTAACGTTTTTTAGTATCTAAACAAACTTGCAGCTCTCTGAGTGGATGGTCTTGGCACTTAAACATTCTGTCCCGTCTAGGTAAGTTAGTTTCCATAACTCCTCGTATTCCCTTCTTCCATCGGTTATTATTGAGCATAGGTTTCTAATACCCAGTTTGTTATCAGGGCATACACGGTGGTTTCTGGAGGAGTCAAAGCAGAGGTTGCTGTCGGTGCTAAAGCAGAGGTTGCTGTCGGTGCTAAAGCAGAGGTTGCTGTCGGAGCTAAAGCAGAGGTATGATCATACGCTTCTGCTTGCTTGGTGAAGTTAGAGAACCCAAAAGCTTTCTGTTGCTTCAGATTTTACATTATTAATATGCATGTAGGATGGAGTAAGAGCTTGCGTGAGGACAAGAAGAGGCCAGAGCTAGACTTCTCGTGGATTGGGGTTTCTAGTGCTTACAAAAGGAGTCTTATACTGAATCACCACTTGGAACTTGTGTGTTTTGTATATAAATAATTGCTGAATCACCACTATTCAGTATTACTATTCTTTGGTACATATGTCAAGTACAGAGCTTCCGTTTAGAAGACAGTAAGAAAAGAAAAAAAAACAAACAAAAAAGTGTGCAATTTGAGATTGGTTCGAGTTTTATGTTACAACACACAGCATAGTATATTAGTAGTAGGTAAAGTAGATGCCTTTGATGGAAGTGAGAACCTCCAAGAAGCATGCATCATTAGATCCTTTTCAATATTCTACCAATTCACAAGGCATTCAAATTCCCCAACAAAACTCTTCAACTGTTTAAACTCTTCATCAGTTTAAACTCTTCAACTGTTCATACTCTAATGACTAAACGATGTCGATGTGTCTAATAAACTGGTTTTTATATACTTGTCTTCAGTAAACTAATTTATATATACTTATATAACTAGTAAATGTGTCTTCGATTTTATAGCTATAGCTATAGCATGTTATCTGGACTTCAATGATGTGAGATCAATTATCTGTGTGTTCTGAATTCTTATATATATGTGTGGAGAACTATTCCTCATTATCTATTAAATACATTATTTTATTCATGTTTATGTATCATCATAATACGAGAGCCCCAATCTGAAATCTTTAATTTGTTGTGGCATTTGCTGATCAAATAATTTTAGTAGTAATAATGGCGCTGCAGATTCAATTTTGTAACGATTTACATCTTTAACATAAAGTTAAATTTCATTTGCATTCTGACAATCACAATGATTTAGGGTTTATGATTGCTCGATTAATAATAATCTATCAATGTGATTTAGTGTAAAAGCTCTATAAATATCTCTAAATGATTGACGGCGCTTATGACATGAAAGAATTGTATATTTCCATCTTATTGTTATGTCAACTTTTCTTTTTCTTGTTTTTCAGTTTTGTTATGTAAACTTTTTCCATGATGAAGTTAATTTTGATCTCCATAATGTGGAGACAAGGCAATTAGAACTATACTCTACGCTCAATTTATACAAAGTAAATCTTGTTAAAAAGACACAAGGAAATAGGTTAGAGAGAACAAGTTTTTTAGGTGTGTTGAAGAACGAAACAATATGGTTGTTAGTACGTTCGGAATTGTCAGCTTATTTTTTATTAGGAGTTTGTGCTGTCATACTCATCGTGATTGTTCTAATGAGTAAGTTTCTTGTCATCAACCAAACACGGGTTGAACCCACCCACCAGTTCCAATATGTAATGTAATCAATTAGATCAATTATTTTAGTATGTACGAAGCCTATATAACAAGCATATATCAATGTAGTTATTTCGCTATTTAAAGAATTATTTATTTTCTTTTAGATTTTATGAAATTGTAACCCTCTCTTTATTATTCATATTTAAATGATACTTATTGCAATAATTTTTTCATACGTTGATATCTCAACATTTTGTTTCTCCATTCGCTTCCCAATAATTTAATACTAGGATTCAAAGGAATTAAAATTTGTTAACGATTTACAACTTAAAAAGTTAGCTAGATTCGCGGTGCCTATCAGCTAAAAGAATTGTATCTTACTGTATTAATTTTTTCTTATAATCAAATAAAAATAAAAGTGTTTCTTCTTCGTCTCAGTGTATCTCTCTCTCTCTGTCGTAACGAAGATAGCTTTTTAATACAAAAGTACCATATTCAATACCCACCAATCCATATAAGTCCATAGGAGTAAAACCATATCCTTCCAACGTTACAAGAAAAACGATTCTTCTTCTTCTTCTTCTCCATCATCAATCATTATCTCCGTCACTTTCATCTTCCTTTACCGTTACCGGCTCAAGTATCTCCGGTCCGGTTACCGTTCTTGCTTTTGTCTGATGATTCCAGGTGTTGTTGCCAGCTGTTTTTTTTTTTTATCTTTTTTTCTTTTAAAATCAAGTTTCCTTTTTGGTTGAGTTAGTTATATGTCAGTTTTTGTCTGATTGAGGAGGAATTAGGTTTCTTCCGATGGAGAAAGGGACTTGCTTTTTGGGACAAAGCCACGTCTCTTCCTCATCCGATCCATGAGATATATATATCATCAATTGGGTTTTGTTTATTTCTCCAATTTTTTTAGTTTTGTCTTCTCAATTGGGGTTTTGTGATGGAAGCTCAAGGTGGAGAAGAAGAAGGTCACAGTTTATTTGGGTTTAGTGGTAAAACGAGTGTTGCAGATTGGGATTTAAATGATTGGAAATGGGATGGTCATCTCTTCGTAGCCAGACAGTTGAATCACTGTGATACCAATGGATGAATTGGGTTTTTTGTTTTTGACTTTTCCAATTTTTTCTCAATTTGGGGTTTTGTGATGGAAGCTAGAAGAACTCAAGAAGAAGGTCACAGTTTATTTGGATTTAGTGGTAAAATGAGTGTTGTAGAATGGGATTTGAATGATTGGAAATGGGATGGTCATCTCTTCGTAGCTAAACAGTTGAATCACTGCTCATCCAACACATCTTCTGCTTGCTCTGATGAAGCAACTGTTGTTGATATCATGGACAATATGAATAAAAGAAGAGCTGTTACTGTGACTGATGATGATGATGATGCTCCTAAGCTTACTTTGAATCTTGGTGGTTGTGGTGGTGGTGGTAATATTGCCATTTCTTGTCAGCTAGAGAATTGTGGAGCTGAGTTAACCAAGGTTAAGGATTACCATAGACGTCATAAGGTTTGTGAGATTCATTCTAAAGCTACTAGTGCACTTGTTGGAGGTATTATGCAACGGTTTTGTCAGCAATGTAGCAGGTACGGGTTTAGATAAAGGATTCAACTTTAGTACGATTGGGTCTTCTTATGTTTCAGTGCCACTAGTCAAATTTGGTTGATAACTTTAGTATTATTGGGTCTTCTTAGGTTTCATGTGCTTGAAGAGTTTGATGAAGGAAAGAGAAGTTGTCGTAGACGTTTGGCTGGGCATAATAAGCGTAGGAGGAAAGCAAATCCTGATACTTTAGGCGATGGTACTCCTATGAGTGATGGTCAAACAAGCAACTACTTGTTGATTACTACTCTCTTGAAGATACTCTCCAATATGCATTGTAAGTTGCTCATGAAAGTTTCATTTCGACATCCAATTTTTTAGTCCTAATTAAAGCGCTTTATTCAGTTCTATGTCTCATCTTCTAAAGAGCCTTGTAAGCCAAGCTGGTGAACATGTTGGGAAGAATTTAGTTGGGCTTATGCAGGGTAGAGTAGGACTTGAGGCTTCTCAAGCTTTGCTTTCACTCGAGCAAGCTCCTCGAGAAGATATAAAACATCATTCAGTAAATGTGCTTGAAACGCCTTGGCGAGAAGTGTATGTTAATGGTTCTCAAGAAAGAGCTGTCTTGGATAGGTCAAAATGAATGCTTTTGATTTGAACGATGTATACATAGACTCGGATGATACTCCAGATTTAGAGAGATCATCACCTCCTCCCACAAATCCAGCAACCAGTTCTCTTGATTATCGCCAAGACTCGCGTCAGTCTAGTCACTCGAATGATTTTCCAGTTGCCTTACGAGGACAGGTAAATATAATTTCTGCAGTTTGTTGTGATTTTGAAACTGACACTGTACACTGTTGTGTTCTAATATTCAAATTTTCAGATCCTTGACTGGTTAGCTCATACTCCAACTGACATGGAGAGCTACATTAGACCTGGTTGTATCGTTTAGTTTATCTTCGTCAAGATGAAGCTTCTTGGGAAGAAGTAAGAATCATTTTCACACCTCTTTCTCTATTCTTTCCAGATTATATCATCTGTCTCATAGAATCACTTCATGTTTTTTTTTCAAAAAAAAATTCTTGCAGCTTTGTTGTGATCTGAGTTTCAGCTTGAGGAGGCTTCTTGATCTTTCACATGATCCTCTATGGACTGATGGGTGGATTTATCTTAGGGTGCAAAACCAGTTTGCATTTGCGTTTAATGGTTAGTTTTTGAGAATCTTTGGGTCTATGTTATAGTGTCCATATTTTTTCTTGAGATCTGAGTATTCTCCTTATTTCGTGCTACAGGTCAGGTTGTTCTTGACACATCGTTACCTCTAAGAAGCCATGATTATAGCCAAATCATTACTGTTAGACCACTTGCTGTAACAAGGAAAGCTCAATTTACAGTAAAAGGCATCAATCTCCATCGACCTGGCACAAGGTATATACTAACACTCTTCAATGCTTGACCCCTCTCTATCTTTTCCTCTGATGTTAATCGCCAATTTTTACAGGTTACTTTGTGCTGTAGAAGGAACATACTTGGTTCAAGAAGCAACACAAGGAGTGATGGAAGAGAGTGATGATCTTAAGGAGCAAAATGAGACTGATTCTGTCAATTTTTTTTGCGAGATTCCTATCGCAAGTGGTCGAGGTTTCATGGAAGTGAGTGTACTTTAAATTTTTGTGCTCTGCATTGAGATATAAAGGCGACATTTTGGTTGGCAATAATCTAGATTGAAGACCAAGACGGGATAAGCAGTAGTTTCTTCCCTTTCATAGTATCTGAGGACGAAGATGTTTGTTCTGAAATCCGAAGACTCGAAAGCACATTAGAGTTCACCGGAACTGATTCTGCAATGCAAGCAATGTATTTCATCCACGAAATTGGTTGGTTTCTCCACAAAAGTGAACTCAATTCAAGACTCGCAGAATCAGATCATCTCTTCCCTTTGATACGGTTTAAGTTTCTAATCGAGTTCTCGATGGACCGGGAATGGTGTGCTGTGATCAAAAAGCTATTGAATATACTCTTTGAAGAAGCAACGGTTGATCTATCCCCTGATGCTGCATTGTCAGAACTGTGTCTTCTTCACAGAGCCGTGAGGAAAAACTCAAAACTTATGGTTGAGATGCTTCTTAGATTCATTCCCAAGAAGAAGAACATGGCATTATCTGGTTTGTTTAGACCTGATGCAGCTGGTCCAGCCGGTTTAACACCGCTTCACATTGCAGCTGGTAAAGACGGATCAGAAGAAGATGTGTTGGACGCTCTTACTGACGATCCCGGAATGGTAAAATTTGAATTTGATCTGTGTACTACACACTCAAATTCTGTTTTTGTCTGATAAAAAAAGTTCTTCTTTCTTTTTTTTGGTTCAGATTGGTATTCAAGGGTGGAAGACTTCCCGGGACAATACAGGATTCACACCAGAAGACTACGCACGTTTACGAGGTCACTTCTCCTATATTCATCTCGTGCAACGGAAACTCAACCGGAGACCAACCGCCGAAGAACACGTGGTGGTCAACATTCCAGAGTCTTTCAACATTGACCACAAACAAGAAAAGAGGAGTCTAAAAGATTCATCAAGCTTGAAGATCAACCAGTGTAAGCTCTGTGATCACAAACGTGTGTTTGTCACAAGACAACACAGTTCTGTTGTTGCTTACAGGCCAGCAATGCTTTCCATGGTAGCGATTGCGGCGGTTTGCGTTTGTGTTGCTCTTTTGTGCAAGAGTTGCCCGGAAGTTCTCTACGTCTTTCAGCCCTTCAGGTGGGAACTACTTGCATATGGAACAAGCTAGTAAAAAAATCCTTCTATACATTAAAGAAGAAGAATCTTCTAAACCGAAGATGTGTTGTTGTAAAATCTACAAACGAATGTATATTATTCATCTAATCATCTTTACAAGATTGTTTGTAATTTGTATGTAGCTTATATTGATGGCAAACCCCAAAGCACTCCAACTTCCATTTTTTTCCCCCATCATTTTAAAATCCATTCTGATCAAGTTTAAAACAGACCCGGTTAAGAAAATGGGCCAATTGTAAAATAGACCCGGTTCAGCACCTTTTTTGTGAAACTCCATGTTGATCCCATGCACCGACTCTGACGATGAGAGGGCTTATAAATACAGAGACGCGCATAGCTTCATAAGTTAGTTACATTCTCATTTCTCTTCAACCGCTCTCTGGCTCAATTCTTGATTCTTCTCTCATCATCATCAAACTGCTACTAGAGAAACCACCTCTTCCCTGTAACGATGTCGAAGACGATGATCGAGTTGAAGAGCTCCGATGGTGATTTGTTTACGATCGACGAAGATGTCGCAACCCAATCGCAGACGCTAAAGAGAATGGTTGAAGACGTTTGCGTCAAGACCACAGTCCCGGTTGAGAACGTCACAAGCAAGATCCTGAAGATAGTGATCGAGTACTGCGAGAAGCACAAGCACGTCGTCGTTTCTGATTCTTCTTCGACCGTAGAAGAGAGCAAAGAAGATCTCAAGGAGTGGGACGATGAGTTCATGAAGAAGATTGAAGATTCTATCCTCTTTGATGTGATGATGGCTGCGCATTATCTCGAGATCCAAAGCCTTATTGATCTCACGTGTCAAACTGTCGCAGATTTGCTCTCAGCAGCCAAGACTCCAGAAGAGCTTCGCGCACAGCTCGACATCGAGAAAGATTTAACAGATGAGGAAGAAGCTACGATTCGCTGGGAGAACCAATGGGCTTTCGAATGAGAGAGCAGATTCATCAACAAGTTCTTGATCAATGCAGCTGGTGACATCTTTTAGTGTTTGCGTTTTCAGTTTTATTCATGCAACGTAGATGATGACTTCGTCTAGATCTCTCTTCTTTTAGTGTGTGCGTTTTCAGTTTTATTCATGCAACGTAGATGATGACTTCGTCTAGATCTCTGCTTTAGTGTGTGCGTTTTCAGTTTAATTCTTGCAATGTAGATGATGATGACTTGGTCTATCTCTTCTGAGTGTGTTTCTTTTGGTTTCTTGATAGAGATGTAAACCAATCTTTTTTTTTTGTTGCTCTAGAGATGATCTTTTGAATTGGTATTCATATATGTAACCAATCTCAAGATCGATCCATGTTGTCAAACAGTCTTTTGTTTCTCTGAAGCAAGAATATAATATGTTGAAGTTTTTCTTACTGTAACTGAGTTTTCTAATCCGAAACAGAGTTCATGACACTTCAATTTTCAATATTCAGTTCGGTTATTTTGGTTTAAATGCTTGTATCATAATCAAACCGATGTAAACATTGTCAGCATTGAACATTCGAAAATAGAACGTGTGAAAAGTCATTCTGTAAAATCACACAACAATAGTTTCGTAATTCATCTCTTAAGAGTATGATAAATCTGTGATACTTTGAAGTTGAAGAATGCTACAAAATATGCTCAAGTTTCTCATGCTAAAGCAGCACAAAACTGCTTGTACATATACTCTATCAGAGAACAAGAGTTGCTTCTGAAGAAATCATACCATTAAGCGTGACCATGTCGTTATCGGGAAAAACAAGCAAGTCCCTATCATCATCTTCTTCCAAGATCAACAACAGTTGTTACGCCTCTAGTCAAAGCATATTTGCTAGCTCTTATAAGTGCTTCCCTATGTTCATTTACAGAGATTTCTTTAACCCAGGGAGTGACAAGCTCCATAGCAGCATCTATCAAAAGACCTGTCGGCTCTGCATTGATTCAAGCATAAAAGCAAGTGCCAGCATAAGTATACACTCACAAAATATAAAGTCCCTCTGCAATTCCAAGTATTAGAAGCATAAGCAGGCCACATGTTAGATGTATTACCGCCACTAGGCATCCTCATTATGGTTCCACCAACTGGATCTGTCAATGACTCTCAATCAACATCACAACTCCAAAATCAGTCTTCGGTTTCACCTACAATGACCAAAAAAATAATTCCAAACATTAAGCAGATATTAACTCACTTTGCGTGTGGAGATTGCTGGGAAATTGCGTGAGAAGGCTAAAAATAAAAACCTGTAAGATAGATAACAGAGGAAAAAAAAGCAAACCTTAGCCTTTGAATTTGGCTCTGCAAGCGGCCTCTTTCCTCGAGTCCACCAGTCAACAGAACAAACATCAGTTGGGGGCTCTTCACATGGCTCGGCCAACACGGAAAGTGACATGTCAAAACAGATGGAACATTGTCGGATCCATAAGAAAAGGAAAACATCCCAAGATTCAGAGTAAGAGAAACATAACTTGTCAGTTTTCAGTGTAGCAACTATCATATAATGAAGGTAAAGATACAGATACTCCTCCTCCAGCGATCTCAAATTCACTAGCTTATGATCATGTACAACCTGCAACATAGTAAACTTCAGTCAAGACAAACTTGTAGCTTTTTTTTTGCTTAGTGGTAATCGAACAAAAACACAAACTGAACCAAAGTTTTCTGCTTCCTCGTAAACCAACAATAAAATGACAACTTCCACCAAAATTATGCATCATATTGGAACAAAGGCGAGGCAAGCAATAACCCTAAAATTTAGAACAACCAACCCTAAACCCTAATTTGCAAACAAAATCCAAACAACCCTAATCCGTTGAATTCATTCTATTAAACTGATAAACGTACCTTACGATTCCAATTGCTTCGATCTCATCCGAGTCAATCGACTCCAAACTCAAATCTCAAACGCAGTTTCAATCTCCTCTGCTTCGGATCTCCTCCGACCCCAGTCTCCTTTGATTCCATATACTGGTTGATTCAATCTCCTTCCTTTGCAATTTTGGATTTCTCGATCGAGAGAAAAAGAGAGAGACAGAGCGATGAAAAACAAAAAGAAATATTCGATCGGTTAAAAAAGATTCCTACTTCTATTTTTTGTTTAGCCAACGAATAAGTGACACGTAAGATCTCTTATTCTATAAATCAGTCTACTAAAACAAGGGAGCCTCTTATATTTTTTTGTATTTTTTGATTTATTTTTTTTGGTACTTTTCAACTAAAACT
Organism: Camelina hispida; assembly: GCA_023657505.1. Lineage (NCBI taxonomy): Eukaryota > Viridiplantae > Streptophyta > Magnoliopsida > Brassicales > Brassicaceae > Camelina > Camelina hispida. The sequence continues at coordinate 40,513,240 of CP094634.1, read as the reverse complement.
CCTCTTAAATCATAGGGGATTTTAGCCAAAAATGCCATTTTTAAAACAAAAGTTGTTAGAAATGCCAGTTTTTATTTTTCTTATGAGAAATGCCACTTTTCATCTTTGTGGCATAAATAAAAAGACAAATTTACCCTTGTAAGAAAAAAAGGAGAAATAAGTTTAGTGATTAAATGTTTGTTATGAGATATTACATTATACGGTGGACAACATTAACTGTGGACATAATTCTTTTCTCATATATATTTTTAGTCCACAATTTGATGTCCTGTATTTTTAGTCACAATTTGGCCTTTGTTATTGTCCTTTGTTGTGGCTTGTATTTATAGTCCATGAATCGTGAGACCAAACCTTAACTAATTCAACTCGAGGCGAAGGACATAATATAATGGACAAAACTTTGGTTGATAGATGTGGTCCTTTGGATTTATAGACTGCGGTGTAGACACATTTTGTTAGCGATGAATAAAACGTGATCAAATGGATATGATCCACTCGAGAACAAAGGCATGATAGTGGTGGACAAAAACCGGTAGGCTGGGCATGGTCCATCGACAGCGGATCTGCAGTGTGGACATATTTGATAGTGGTGGACAAAAACATGGTTGGTGGATTTGGTCCGGACATGGATCTGCAGACTTGTAGTGTGGAATGAAGATCATTGTATGACCAAACATATATAGTCACTCAAGAGAACGAAATACATAATAGGGATAGACAAAAACCCGGCGGCTAGATCTGGTCCAGGATCTGGGCTTGATTTGGTCCACCGGATCTGCAGAACTACGATTTTGCTTTAATGTCATATGAAGAACTCACTAGACTAGCGGTTTTAACGCTATGGAGGAGAAGCGGACAAGACGAAGGTTTCAACTCAGGAACTCGTCTTAGATGTTTCGCGGTCATGACGAAGGTGGAGCATCAGAGGATTCAAACATAGTAGAATTGCGTAGTGCGAGAACTCAGAGAAATAAGAGATGGCAGTTTAATATGAAGAAGAGGAAGATGAAAAGTTGGCAAAAAGAAAAAAAAATCGAGAGTTATGAGGAGAGACTTTGTTTTTATGTCGAGAAACAAAGAAAAAAATAATTTTGAATAAAAAGATAAAGGGTATAGTGGTTATTTGATAATAGTTGTGTGGCAGGCGGGAAAAGAGTGAAGAGAAAATGGCATTGGTGACAATGTTTGTCACTGTACATGGCAGATTTGATAATATTCTCATACCTTAATATTTACCATTTTTTTTGTTATTCACACTATACGTTTTAAAATCAGATGTTGTTAAAATCGATTTTAACTCTTGTAGTACTGTATCAAAGCCATTCATATATTGACACGTGGATTCCTATCCGATTCCGTCAAATTAATTTGACTTTAGACTCCGGTTTAGGATTGGTTTACTTTTTAGGCTAAAATAATAATTTTCCATATTTCGAAAAGGAGTCAAGGATTACACCGACTCTCACAATTAGGGTTCTCTATAAATAACACTTCGCAACTCTCACAATTCTTCTACATCACAAAAAAAAAACCCTTCAGTCACCACCACAAGAAAAAAAAGAAAAAAGGAAAACGAAGGAACGATGTCGAAGAAGATTATGTTGAGGAGTTCCGATGGTGAGTTGTTTGAGATCGAGGAAGCAGTCGCAAGCCAGTCGCAGACGATAGCACATATGATTGAAGACGATTGCGTCGGTACTGAGATCCCTCTCGCAAACGTCAAAGGAGCCACCCTCGCGATGGTGATCGAGTATTGCAAGAAACACGCTGGTGCTGATGCTTCAACCGGTGAAGGCAAAGAGGAACTCAAGAAGTGGGACGCTGACTTCTTGAAAACGATGGAACAACCCAATCTCTTTGATGTTATTTTGGCTGCTAATTACCTAAACATTAAAGACCTGCTTGATATTTCTTGCCAAGCTGTTGCTGACATGATCTCTGGTAAAAACCCAGATGAGATTCGCGCAATTTTGGGTATCCGTAACGATTTTACACCGGAGGAAGAGGAACAGGTTCGCAAGGAGAATGAGTGGGCTTTTCAATGAGCCTCTAATTAGGGTTCTTTCTCCTTGTCCTTGTCTTATTTGTGTGCTTTCTGATGTTAGATGACTTTGTTATCTTTCTTTTGGAGACAAACAAAAATAATAATAAGACTTTTGGTTTCTTAATCAATTCTTGAAACTATTTATTTTCGTTCAAAATACATTGGTTTTATTTGCTAAAAAACCAACAGAACAAGAGTTGTGTTCACTTAGTAGATGACTCTTCTTTTGGTGTTTGCTGCATAAGTTGACTTCTTAGAGAGCATTCTTCAATCTGCATAACATAGAGAAGAAGTTTTTTGATAATCAACTCTTCTTATAAAAAAAAACAAAGGGTGATTAACATATATAAACTGTATAATATGTAAAAGAAAGGGATTGGTACATGTGAAGCTTGCGTTTTAAGAAGAGCCACTCCGCAATCTTGTGCCAATGATTTTTCTCTACTAGTCACCCTTGTTAATTCTGACACCAAACTCTCCATCTCCTTTGCCTGCAACAAGGGAGTTACAAAACTTGATTCTTAATACTACGTTTTTATAAACAAATAAATCTTGAAACCCTGAGATTGATACTACTCTACTAAACCTTTGGCATATAGTTTACAACATTTTGTGTAATGCCGTCAACAATCTTGGAAGCAGCCCCAAGTGAATCACCTAACTGTTTAGAATCAACCTTGTTTTTGGCAAGAAAACTCTTAGTTTGGTATATATATGCAGATGATACTTCCTAGTTGTTGACATTAGTGAACAAAAGATGTGTATAATAGTACCATGGTATCTCCATCAAGTGGAACTCGTAATGAAGCATTGGAAAAAGCTTGGATTGTTTGCGACAACGAAGTCGAATACTCTTGTTCTATAGCAGCCCATTGCTCCAAACATGGAGTCTGTTTTAAATTTTCCATATGGGAAAAAAAACATATTCTCATTAGTCTCATATCGAAGTAAAATAATGTGAAAGCTAGCTAAAGAGGTATCTATCTCTAATAAGCTTACTTGTGATTCTGTAATCGCAAGAAGAGCTTTAATTCTCAATAAACGTTGTAGCTCTATTCGTTTCCTTTGCACAGAATCATGTAATTCTGATATCTTCGAACCAAAGGAATAGAGCATACTCTTCAAGATAAAACAAAGCACCATTAAAAAGTCTAAAACATGCTCACAGAAATATTAGCTTACTTACAGTAACTGACCTCGGCTTGAGCTTTTTGAGCATGAGTCTTCATTTCAGCATTGGCGTTGGCAAATCTCCATTGGAGGTAACGGTTGTGGAGTAGTTTCAGAGAATGCACATCTTCCAATTGCTCTGAAGCCTTCCTCTGCTTTTTCGAATCCGCTGGAGCCTTTGAATTGGGTGCCACGGGAGGCAATGCTGCCAACCCTATCCGCGAAAACGAACTGCTCTCACGACCGGTACAGCTCGACAACGGTGAGCTCACAGTTCGGTTAAGAGAAGAAGTTACACAACTGTTGAAGACTCTAGGGTGACTTGTCCTACAAGAAAGCGTTGGAAACTGATCAGAGCCGTTGGATTTAGATTTATCCTGACCGTTGATGACTCCTTCTCTTCTCATTAGATATGCCGCTTGATTGGAGAAGCCTCGTCGCAGCGGAAGCGGTTAGTAACCTGTGTTGGCTTAGCCGTGACCTAGACGGCGGAGGAAGGATCGGCAGCGTATGCGTTTCGACGCGGTGAGAATTCTCCTTGAGCGGTTGTTTCAGTTGGCTTTGTTTCGATGCTTTTCCGGTAAGAGAGAGTGTAAAAGGCGAGTCTAAGCTCCATCCGACAATTTTAACTGACGTCTATGCCTTTGAGCAGAAACAGAGCGTTGGTGTAACCGGTGGTGTTTAGGAGAACTCGAAGTAGTAAAAAAGTGGAGATCACCGGCGGAGGAGGAAGAAGAAGATGAAGAAGTAACCGGAGACATGAATCTGGAACTAACTTCTCTAACTCTCGGCCGCCGGTTGATATTGCCGGTGTTAATGGCTGATTTTGCCTAGATCCGGTGGTTTTCGCCTCCATAACTTTTTTTTTTTTAATGTTTTTCAAAAATCCCGAAAGATTCCAGTGGCACGAGGTTGTGTCCAGATTCGAATTTCGAAATTATGTGAAAATGGGACATTAATATAAGAAGAAGAATAAAGAAGATACGTTACGGTTTATTTCAGAACAATGAGCTGTTTGGCTTTGGTCTCTTGTCTCTGTAACGGCTGATTAATTACTGTAATTGTCCATTAATATAAGAGAAAATCAAGCTAAGGCCATAAGTTTGGGCCAAACCTAGATAATTGGGCCTGCTGTAAATTAGTCCATTTAGGATCCGGTTAAGGCTTGCTTGCTTGGTTAAAAAACTCCTCTGAAAGCAAAATTGAAAATCCCATCTTTAATAAAACGGAAGTACACGACTTCAAATTGGTAAACTATATAATATTAATATAGTTTATAAGTAAGATTAATTATTAATAGGTTATATGAATTAATAATTTGATAGGTTACAGTAAAACCTCTATAAATTAATAAGGTCGGGACCATGAAATTTTATTAATTTATAGAGGTTTTAATTTATCGATAAATTAATAATTATTAATTTATAGAGAGATTTTCCTAATTTGGTAAAAAAAAATTAAAAATAAGATTTAATGGTTATAACTAATATTTTTCTAAAATCAATTACAATGAAAATAACAATTATCATGTTTAGACTATAGCACTCAAAGATTTTTATGGAACTTTAATAAAAATTAATGTGTAGATATATACATATATTTAGATAATTTTATATAATTATTAATTTATATTATTGATGGGACCATATATTTACAAAGGATTTTCAAAAAAATTATTATCTTATTATATTATCGAATTGTGTCCAAAATTACACTAGTCCCAACTTGGGACCGGAGAAATTTATTAATTTATAGAGGTTATTAATTTATCGAGTATTAATTTATAGAGGTTCTACTGTATATAGATTTAGGATTAGGATTCTCTTAAAAAAATATTCTACAGAATAAAATAAAATCTCCAAAAAATATTTAATTAACCATATATAAGCAAAAAAGATCTAAGAAATTAATAGAAATTAATCATACCTAACTTTATCAGAAAATATTGACTGAGTAACGGATCAAAATTTGAATATTTCTTTTATTGAATTGTATAGTTTTATATACTATAATAAACTTTTTAAATAATTTGTTTTGGAATCTTTAAAAATATTTTAATTTGATATTTTAAGAATATCATAAATACATGATAGATCAAAAAAGTTAAAATTATAAACACTCTAATTTGATTTGTTATAGCACGGGTCAATAATATGCCACTATAATAAGAAAAAAGTCAAAAAAATATGATTTCTTGCTAGAGCACGGGTTAAAATTTCAAATATGATTTCTCGGATTAAATTTAAGTTTGGAATAATGTTTTTGGTAGGTTTTCTATGATTTTGACAAACATATGTTACATATTTGGTCATAACATTAATATGTGCTATACTATAGGTTAAGTCATAGAATTAACAATCAAAATACAATATATAGTTTTAAACACTTAACAAATTAAATAAAACTAACAAATAAAAATTAATTTTTTATCACACAAATTAATCCGTGTTATACCGCGGATCAAAATCTAGATATACTAGAATATGTTTTACAAAATAGATGTTATTTTCATAAGTCATATTCAGTATATGATTTCATAGCATAATGTTCAATCTAAAAAAAAAGCTATTAAACCAAATAAAATAATTATATATACTATATAAGTAAAAATTACCAAATAAACAAAAGGTAAGAATTTCAACCCGTGCTCTAGCACGGGTCATATTCTAGTTTCATGTAAGAACCCTAACGTTTTTAGATTATCTATGGAGGGGGGATTTACGAGTTACACTCTCTACTATCATTTGTCATGATGTCATCGTCATCTTCATGTTTCCAACTTAATTTCTTTTAAAATATGCTATTTAATTTAAAGTTATTTTAAATATAGGGCTATATATTCCAGATTTTGTTTTTATTTATAACTTTTGGTATAGTTACCTATTATGGATATAGAATTTATAACCAAATAATTTTATTCACATCCAATCTAAAGTAAACTTATATATGGGTTGTTTAATTTATTGATAAATCAATACAATAAAAGTACAATGCGTTTCTCTCCAGAGCTTGACACATCAGCATTTTGAAGCATTCTGGAGATTTGACACATCAGCATTTTGAAGCTGGAGATGACACATCAGTTAAAACAAGTAGCAAATGAAAACATTTTAATTAATGTTCATGCTCCTTAACATAGGGATTACCGATAGGACTCTTAACGATCCGATATTAACACATTACTTTCAATCCACCTCTCTTTCTTCCTCCATATAGAGACTCACCCGAAACTAACTGAAATCTGTTTTGAAGATTTGGATTCATTTCACGCCTTGCGTTCTTCTCCTTCTCCATCTTCTTCTTCTTCTTCTTCTCGTTTGAACTAGTTCTTATATTATCTCTCCGAACGAATTTAAATCTAGCAACCATCCATTATTACTATTCTCGCATTTGTGTGTCTTCGTGCTTGGAGCTGTATACGTTTATATAGTGTAGTCGATTTGGTTTTTAGCTTTTTTATTCGTTCGAACTTGGCTATGTTGGGAAATAAATTAGCTTTGCTTTTGAGTTTGGGAAATTATTTAATATCTAAAGTGTTTAGTTTCTGATTTGGTGATGCTTCTAAGAGTTTTGGGTTCTTTGTATTCTTGGTAAAGTGTCATACTTTCAGCGGGAAGTTTTGCTTTGAATCTTCAGTAAGTCATCATCATCATCAAAAGTGTCTTTTTTAGGCTTAAGAGTGTGAATCCAGATGGAGAATGGGTTATGGGAACTTTTAGGTTCAAAATGGTTGTTAAAAAACATGAATTTATTAGGATTAGAATTGAAAAAAAAAAAAAAACATGAATTTATTAGGATTATGGTTCAGTGCTTATACTCATTAGGATTCAAGAAGTCTGCTTCTTGTTTGGAACACGAGTCGAACATATTGTTTAAGTCAGCCGATTTTGGGATTCTCGAAAAGCAAATTTTGAGTGGGAATTGGGATATTTGCGTAGCAGTCCTGGACAAGATTTTTGATAGTTCCATTGATGACACGAGAAACACCGCTTTATATTGCGCGCGAGGTTGTTTTTTGTACTCTTTTTTATTTTAATTATTTTTTAAATAATTTTGGTATGGTGTTTGTAATTAAAAATAATTATTAATGTAGTTTTTGACCATTTTTATTTGTTGTTGGATTATTTTTACCAATGAGCATTGTCCACATCTATGTCAATAATATTTTTTTTATTACAAAAACCATCCTATAAATAAAGAAAATAAAAACAAAACAAAAAAACCCGCAGCGTAGCGCAGGTACTATCATAGTTAATCTTAAAAACCATTGCAAATCCAACCACTCCCTTCAAACAATCGTTACTTATTGGATTCTTATTTATAAAGACTTTTGAAAAGTTCAACAAAATCATTAAAAGTGAATAAGTGAAAGATTGTTAAAGATTGTTAGAGAGTTTTGTTGATTAGTTTTCTAAAATCTTGTAAATGCTCCAAACAATCTCTGTATTTTTGTAATATCTTTCATGACTTTATTTTGTAAAGCAAGTATCTAAAATCATGAACCAATAACATAATAATTGAATTCATTAACAATCCTAGATTTTTTTATTTTAATTAAATAATACAAAACTTTTAATGACTTTATAAAAGTCTAAATCCAATAACACATATTTGTTAAGATTTTAAATGACTTTTTACAAATGACAAACTAATAATACTAAATTTTAACAGAGTTTAACAAAATCTTGATCTAATAACAACAGATTCTACATAACATTTAAAGTCTATTCAAATCCCAAACCAATAACCCCCACTTATTATATCCACATCCAGTGATATACTTTGGTCTTCTCTCGTGTTATCAAAGGCTGGTTATTTATCCATCTCAGGTAGAACCACACCAAAATTGGTATTTTATACAACAATGGAAAATTTATAAAAATTGAAAATACATTAGTTTTTTAATTAAAAAATGTGATGAATAATTTTTGAAGTACATTTTGTGTTATGCCCTTTTAGTTTTGATTATTTAAAATTTCATTTACAACATTAACCCCTAAAATATTTTCAAAAATAGCATTACTTCAGATTTTGTTTCCTAAAAATTTTACATTATATTCCAACTAAAAAATTACAGCAATATCAAGATGAAAACAAAAACTATGATATATTTAACCACATCTTTTATTATGTTTTGAATATATTATATCTCTGAATCATTTGCAAACAAGAAAAAACAACAATTTGATTCCCATTTTGTTTTTCAATATGTGTAAGCTTTGATTTTAACGTAAGATGAACTTCAATTTATATTTATTTAAATATTATAATTAATATATATAAACTTAATAAAATTTTAAAATATTACGAATATGTAAAAGTAAAAAAAGTTTAAAATACTATATAATATGGTTATATATTAGATGAGTTAAAGATGACATGTTAGAATTAGTAAAATATCATTAAATTTGTGCTAACACGGGTCAAATCTCATTTTATTATTTTCCAATACTCTTAATATTAGAATATTTGACATATAAAATCAAGTTGATTTAACTAAGATTGTGTAAAATAATTAAATCATTAGGAAAAATGTGACTTAATCATAGCGTATAAATGACTTATTATGTATTTAGATCCCTTATTTATTTTATTATAATAATTTAAAATCAAAATAGAATGTCAAACACTAAATAAAACAAATGGTTATGAAGTAGCGGGTTAAAAAATTAATCTAAACATTTATAGAAACTGTAGAAAATTTTAGTTATTCCTCTATTTACAAAATATCCAATATTTAACAAACAAATAAAATGTAAAATATAAATAATAAAAAATTATATTCACGCGGTGTACCACGGGTTAAATTCTAGTATGCTTAAATCTTGCAATCTAATATTGTTTACTAAGATCGGCCATTGTGTCATTAACCAGGTTCATATCCAATGTGTAAGTAAAAAACAAAAAAAAAAAAAGCACTGTATATTAATTAATTGACGTTCCAAGTAAGCAGGTCCGGTCCATAGAAAAAGTCACTGAAGCCAAAGATTCGGGCCTAAAATTTTGAAGGCCTTTTTCACTTAAAATTTTGTTAAACAAAAAGCTTTTTTTTTTAAGATATGTATTATAATTTTTTTATTTAGATGTAAAAGACTTTTTATCTTTTTAAGATATGTAAAAAACTTTAAAATATCAAGTTGTAGCCTTCTATAAGAAACCTAAAACTTTTGTAATAGATTTAAAAGGCACATTTTAGATTTTTGCATAGGACAATGTGTGAATGTGTGAATGTTTGGCGGACTAAACCAGTAAACCCTCTGATTCACCACTCATATGATGTGTGCCATTCTGCTTGGTTGAGAGCACAATGGAGACAGTATTGTTGTGATGAGGAAGTGTTTGAACCAACTCTTCAAACTTAAACCTAGGGTAATCTCCGTGTAACTGTAGAACCATCTTGTCTAATGCCTTTGCGTTTTTAAGCACAAGTTCCACAAATGAAGCCACGTGCTTCGACTCTAATTCCAAGTGGGAGCTATTCCAAGAGGCTCCATCTTTTGATCTCCAACCTCCCACACCCAGTCTTCAAAATAGTTCTTCTCAACAGGAAAAAAATACAAAAGAAAACATGATTCTTAGATTATTCGAACTCGATGATAGTTACAAGGGAGGCTTAAGGAAAATAAAAGAAGAAGTTTATGGTTAATATACGAACCTCTGCCTTTGCATGAACTGTCACCGTCTTTAAATTAGGTGAGTTTTGCAACAGTGTTTCTATACCAGGAATAACACACTGAAAGATCTCTGTCTCAAGAATCAAAGCTTTTATCTTCAACATCGGAAAAGTAATACCACGAACCTCCGCAACAGATAAAAGCTAGCATATAAGAGATAGTGAACCACAAAACAAAATATATTTATTAGTACCATTCGTAAACTTATACAGGCCTCATGAAAAGTAAACCATCGCACACGTTAACTGTGAAACCAACATTAGTAAAGTAAGTAAGAGAAGTGGTTGTAGACGTTAGATCCTAAAACATACCTGAAGAAAGTTGCACCCAAAATTAAGCTTCTCTGCATTCTGAAACTTCTCTAGCATTTCATGAAGGGATTCAAATAGAGAATCATTGATTGTGTCTCGACCTGAGTGACTGGAAACGTCCACTTTAGCTTCAGTTAAAGACGAGACATCAACTAAAGCACATGGTAACCGATAGTTGTGCATTCTGAGAGAATGGACATGTGGTGCCACAATCTGCATTGGCTCCGACACAAAACGGCTGCAGGTTATTTCTAATGTTCTCACGCCCAGCGATTTGCTGAGATCAAGAACCCTAACATTACGACAATGATCCAATTTTAAGCTTTCAAGAATCGGACAACCACATAGAATCTTAGCAACAGATTCATCGGAGATAGAACTGTAAGTCAAGGACAACTTCTTTAGCGATGTCCAAGATACAGAACATGAGAGAATCATACAAACATGTGGTAACTCGAAGCTGAGTTGCTTAATAGAGGAATTGATGTAGAAGATATCAGGAATCTTATAGTTATAATAATAATTACTATTTTGACCGACGCAGAGGGATAGATTCTCCACGTTGCGGGACATAACGAACACCATCCACCTGTCCATGTCGGCAACAGTGTGATACATTCTGGTTTTGAGATGAAACTTGACCATCTTGAGAGATGTGCAGCGAGTTAGGGCTTCGTTTATCCAAGCAGCATTGCCTGGCGGCAAAGAGCTATCAACAAAGGAAAGAAAAGGTGAATCGGACCATACATGCCTCCATCGTCTAGACAAGACACAAGTTGTGACGGCGAGTTGCGTCGGAATAAAGAAGAGGATATGTTGGAGGATCTCATCAGGCAACGAGCTTATTAAGTCAATATTCTCTAGATGACCACCACGAAGATGATCGTTACACAATATAGGAAGACTTGAAGCGGCTGTGGAGCTCTCGTACGCCATTTTACTTTGTTAACCTAAATTTTGTTCGTATCTTTTTTCTTTGACACAATCTAATGACTTTGTGTCCTTTTAAATTTTTCTTTTTATAAAAAGACTAGTCAAATATAATATAGCAAATTTTATTAATTAGTTACTAATATCCTACTATATTATTGGTGAAGTACAAATATAAAATTAATTTTAAAAGGGTTAAAAATTAGCAAATGTTTAATTTTTCAATAAAGGTAAAAATGTAATTTTAATATTATACTAATAAAATCTTTTAACTAATTATTAGTTTCCTAAAAAAAAGTTATTTTCTCTCTCTACTTAATTATGGACGAAATTACTAATAAATTTTAAGAAAATTATAAACCAATCAGAATTTTAAAAACTAAGATTTTATATATAAATATATAATATGATTATTTTTAATAACTATATTTAGAAGATTTTATTAAAATTTTAAATTATGATTCTCCTTTTAAAACTAAATTTTATGCAATTGATAAATTAATAAATTTATTTACTCACAATTATCTTATTATATAAACCTTAATTCTCAAAGTTAGTAACTTACCAGATCGTGACACGTGTTAGTTTTAACGATCATAGATCAAAGTTAAAAATTCACCAGATCGTGACACGTGTCAGTTTTAACGATTAAATATCAAAGTTAGTAACTCATCAGATCGTGACACGTGTCAATTTTAAAGATCAAAAATCATATATCAAAGTTAGTAACTCATCAGATCGTGACACGTGTCAATTTTAACGATCAGAACAAAAAAATTTCTATGATCATCAGATCATCTATTTGCTTATATAGAGGGGTATATTTACCATGATTTTGACATGTGTCAAGTTACTAATATGAGATCTTGACATGTGTAAAAGTTAATATTTAATAAAGAATTTAAGATTACGACAAAAACAAATAAAATTGTTTTAAACAATATTAATATAAAAAGATAATTATCAAAAATTTATAAAAATTAAGCAGTTTTTTAAATAATTTTGAAGGAGATTATATTTATATATATAATTCATAAAATTCGAAATTATAATTTTTTTACTTATTAATCATACAAAAAATAGAAAAGGGATTAAGGAAAATATATAGAAAATTATTAATTCTAAAAAAATGTAAATACTGACTTCTATATAAACATAGATCGTCTCATATTATTCATCTAACAAAATAATTTATTCAAAAATATTGTTTTCAACTTTGTTCTATTGGTGAAACTTTTTAATGTGAAGGAAAATTTTCCTTATTTTTTAAAACCAAAATATACTCATATTTTCTACTTTTTCAGTTTAGAATAGGCAAGATTAACATGTTTATCCAAAAAAAATATGGAAGATTAATATATGCATATTGTAGTAGTTTTAGATTGTTTTATTTAATTTTTATATTCATCTTTGAATTATTTGAGGTTTATATATTACCGTGATTATAATTTTCTATTATTTTTTAGTTATGTTAAATTAATTTTTTTCTAATTTCTCAAATGGTTGGTCATAGACCTTTTTGTTGTGCAAACACAATTGTTACCATTTGTTCAATCTTAAAAAGAGATAAAAAGAGAAGTTCATCAACCTAATGGTTGGACAAAATAGGCTAATCAAACACAAGCTTACAATAAACATAGATAGATTGAAAAAACATAAATCGTTGTTGACAGATATATAGGAGCTTGGAGACAGAGGCTACATCATGGTTTGTCAAAGAAACTTCCATGATTACATTAGAAAAATTTAATATTAGTTACTATCAACAGATTTTGTGACGTTAATAACTATATTGTAATTTATTTTTTATTCAAAATATTTTTTGAGCCAAAAATTTTAGTGATTAAAGAAACTTTACAAAAGTGAAATTAAAGAGACATATAATTTTTTCATGTAGACATTTTTTAGGTGGTGGTAAATAATATATTTGTAACATACAGTATACCTAAGTGTAAAAATACATTTTAATGGTAACATACATAAAAGATTTGTATATGGATATAAATCAGTGTATTATAGTAAAAATAAAATTTATAAATAAAATACAATATATTTTGATATATTATATTAAATTTAATCTAATTTACAAAACTTTAAACCCGCCTATCGGGCGGGTCCTTATCTAGTGATATTATAATTACTACTTAAAAAAATTTCACAAAATAATGATGTAAATACAACAAACAAACAATATAAAACTGTAACATACATCAAACAAATTAAAATACTATAAAATTCTAAAATAATTAGTATTCAACAAAATATATGTATATCTATTAAACAATCGCAATATGAAAAATAAATACTATCTCAATTAAAATAATTTTTTAAAAGAAATATAACAATAATTTTTGAAAAAAATATTGACTTCATAGATACTCTATAATACAAAATGCGATCCAGACAATGCTAGTTCCCTGGCAGTTTTTAGGGGAGATAGATTTTCGTTTCTAGAGCAAAACCAAGGCATATACAGATTTGGGTGACAAGAGAGAAGATTAAAATTGAGAATATTGGAAAGGCTGTTGAGTGGATCAACTTCATGAATGTGTCAGTTCCTAAATGGTGGAGTTTAAAAGTCAGGTGGTGCTACTATCCGCCAAGGTCATCGGGTTTTACGGAAGAAGCTCTGATCTCCACCTCACGGCTCTCGGCGTCCACTTCTCTGCCCCTCCTCAGAGTCAAAAGTATTCATTTTCTAAAGAATTAATATTTAATTACTAATATTTTTTTTTTTTTGTAAAATCTGTGAATTTTCATTTCTGAAACTCAATTGCATTGTTTACAATAGCTTGGTAAAGCAAGAGATATCCTGTGCTACAAAAAAATAAAAAACAGAGGATATCTTGACTTGGAGTGAACTGCAGAGTATCTACTCTTCTTGCACTAGGCATAGGTCAGCCAGTCTTGCATTAAACTCTTGTAGTTTTTCCTGTGTCTCTTAGCAAGGATGGCATCACGGATCAGTCTGTCTAATAGCTTCATCAGGATGTGAGAAGGCGTGGCTATGTTGGTGTGAAGGCGAGCATTTCGTTCAGTCCAGATGGCATAAATGGTCGCCTGTGCCACCAGCCGTCTAAGTGTCAGGGTGGATGTCGAATCTGATAAGTCCAGCCAGCTAGTGAAGGCATCCCAGGTGTGAAAAACAAAAGGGTTATACCCTAATCTTCTGGTTACTTCCTGCCAAAGGTCTTCACTTAACGCACAAGACAAAAACAGGTGGTCACGAGTTTCAGGCCGAGATCCGCATATGCAACAAGTCTCCTCAACCTGCATTCCCCAACTTATCAATCTAGATCTTGTCGGGAGGCGATTTAAGTGCGTGATCCACATCAAGAAAGCATGCCTCGGGATCGCTCCTTTGAACCACACTTGCTTTGTCCAAACTGGTGAGGTTTGTCGAGGCCTGATAATTTCCCAGGTTTTTTTAGCACAGAAGTGGTCTAGTGTGTCGTTCTCAGTTCTCCACAAGAACACATCAGGATCAGGACAGAGGGCTGGAAGCCTTTGCGTCGTGAGGTAAATCTGTAACAGTTCAGCTTGAGAAGATCTAGCAGGCCGTAGAGACCACCCTGTATCTGTACACGCTTGAGAAACTGTTACCGCTAACGGGATACCAGTTTGACTAGGACCCGAGGGACCAAAGAACTCAATTAGAGGACCAAACGGGGTCCAATGATCATACCAAAAGCTCACCCTGTGACCATTGCCCACCTCACATCTCAGAAATAAGCTAGCAAGAGGGCGTAGGTGGAGAATGGTTTTCCACGTCCAGGAGGTTTGCTTTTGCTCATCAATCTGCCAGAAATCCTCATCCTTTATTTTGTTATTACGGATCCAATCAGCCCAAAGAGAGCCCGTGACCGTGAACAATCTCCATATGAGTTTTAGACAGAGGGTCCTGTTCCAATGCGAGAAACATCTAAACCCCAATCCACCCTCACTCTTAGGCAGACACAATTTTTGCCATGCCACTTTTGCATTTGACTTCTTGTTGATGTCACCACTCCATAGAAACCGAGAACACATACTCTCAATGGTCTTCACACACCCTTTTGGCAAAATGAAAGCAGATGCCCAAAAATTGAAAGTGCCATAGATAACAGAGGCGATCAATTCCCTTCGACCGGCATATGATAAGGCTCGGGCAGTCCAGGAGGTGAATTTGGAAGAGAGATTATCTAATAGGGGCCGATAATCACACAACCTTAGCTTCCTGTGCATCAGAGGCAGACCAAGATAGCGAATGGGCAATGAACCTAGTCTGAAGCCAAAACTGTTAGTATCCGAGGCTTCATCCTGGTTCACTCCAGCCAAAAACAGGTCTGTTTTGTCTTTGTTCATCTGTAGTCCAGAGAGCGAAGCAAAATCATGCAGGACAGAATTGATGTTTTGCAGTGACTCCTTGCTCCCATCAAAGAAAATCATAATATCATCTGCAAAAGCTAGGTGGGTGACCTGAGGAGATGATGCTGTGGGGTGGTGACCAATGAGATTGGTGTTGTAACCGTTGTTAAGCATTTGGGTAAACACCTCCATCGCAAGAGTGAATAAATAAGGGGAGATAGCATCCCCTTGTCGTAGACCCTTCGCTCCCTTAAAGTAACCACAAGATTCACCATTGATCGAAATAGAAAAGCTTGGGGTAGTGATGCACTCTTTGATTAGGTTGATGAAGTGAGCTGGGAAGCAAAGAGCTTGCAGAGTGTTGAGAATGAATCCCCAATGGACTGAATCGAAGGCTTTTTTGAGGTCGACCTTTAACATGCCCCTTGCAGTGATTCCTTTACGGTTGTAGCCTTGAACTAGTTCTGTTGCAAGAAGGACGTTTTCAACGAGAAGTCTACCTGGAATGAATGCAGATTGGGAGTTTGCAATAAGTTCAGGTAAAACATTCTTGAGTCGATTTGCTAGGAGCTTGGACACCACTTTATAAATGGTGTTGCAGCACGCTATGGGTCTAAATTCAGACATCCTTGAAGCATTTGGTGTTTTCGGGATGAGAGTCAATATTGTTGCATTCCATTGCTTCAAAAGCTTTCCAGACTGATAAAACTCCATAACCGCAGCAATGAGATCTGATCCTACCGTGTTCCATTGGGCAGTGAAGAATTCTGCGCAATACCCATCAGGCCCTGGGGCTTTGTTTTTTGGCAAAGAGAATAGGGCTTCCTTAATTTCCATTGGTGTGAATGGTCGGGATAACTCTTGAATAGCTGACATTGAGCATCTTTGGGGAACAATATCCGCTAGTGCTTCAACCGAGGGGACCTGGGTCTGATCAACAGTGCCAAGCAGTTTCTGATAGAACTCAACAGCAGTCTGCTGGATTCCCAGCGCTGTATCCACAATCTGATTATTGTCATCTGTTAAGAATAAGATTTGATTTATCCTTTGTCGAGACAATATCACCCTGTGAAAAAACTTGGTGCATTGGTCACCCTCCTCAAGCCAGCAAATTCGAGACTTCTGTTTGAGATAAGACTCCTCTGCATTTGCTAGGATGCACCACTTCGAATGAGCTTCCCTCTCCAGTCGGGAAGTGTGAGGTGATGGGGAGGTTAACAGGGCTTGCTGACAGGTTTGCAGATCCTCGTAAGCTTCACTTACTCTTTTTTCCAGGCTCGAGTAGTTTTCCTTGCTGAAGTCTTTAATTACTCTTTTAAGAGCTTTAAGCTTTTTTGACAGTTTGAGCATCCTGGATCCATCAAAGTTGAGTGCAGACCACCAAAAATTTATCAAAGGAGCGAAGTCGTCATTTCTGTTCAGCAATGATAAGAACTTGAAAGGCTTGTGAATCTTAGGTTTAAGGGTTTCAAGAAAGACGCAACAAGGACTGTGATCTGAGAAGCCCGGTTCACCGAATACTGCTAGAGAGGTGTTAAAAGTTGCCATCCAGTCATCATTCACAAGAATTCTGTCCAGCTTCTTTGCGGTTGGATCATTGACATGATTATTAGAACAGGTAAATGTGTTTCCGCAATATGGAAGATCAAAAAGATTAGAGTTGATAAGACAATGCTGAAATTCTCGCATTCCCCTTGTGAGAATAGCTGAGGCTGGCTTTGAGTGCTCCTGAGGAGTTAGAATCTGATTAAAGTCACCCGCTAACAACCAAGGTTTACCCCCTAAGAACGATGACACAGAGTGTGACTCAATATCTGACCATAACTCCTTTCTCTCCTCACTACTCGTTGAGGAGGCATAGATTATTGAAACAACAAGCTCTGACATAACGAAAGGCAACTTCACCAGACAAGTGATCATCTGTAAGGATTTAAAAAGGATTGTAACCTTAACAGATGGGTGCCACACTACCCATATCTTACCTAATACCGAATACTCATAATTATCCGCACAAAACCATCCAGGAAGAGCACGAGATAATATATACTGTGCCTTGTCTGGACTGACGTGAGTCTCCAAGATCCCACCAAAAAGAGGCTTATATGCCTTTATCCATTTCTTAAAACTTCTCCGCTTTACTGGATCGTTAAATCCTCTAACATTACGACAAAAAATATCCATCTAAAGGATATGAGATTAGAGGTTTTGAGGGCCTCTAATCTCATATCCATCTAAAGGATATGAGATTAGAGATTTAATTACTAATATAATCATTCATGCGTCCGTATTTGATGATTTTGCCTTAAATAAAACGTAATATACAATTCTTTCTTTTTGGACATGATCGTCAATCGAGAACTGAGAGGAGTAACAAAACCAATCTAAAGATTTCAGAACACAATGACAAAATTATTGATAAAAACCTTTCACAAGGTTACAATATCATTATTATTAAATCTAACAAAAAAAAAAAACATAATTGTTATATGGCGAAACAACTATAAAGCTGATACATCAAAAAAAGTGGAGTTCTCTCGTGTTTTGTTGCGGGCAGATCTGATACAAAGACAAATCACGATAACAACGACAATCACAAAGACCAACCCTACGGAAGATGCGATTATCATCGGAAGACCCAACCCCATCTTTATCTCGCTCTTTCTAACTTTTTCTTGTCTCTCTTCTTATATAACAAGGTCCTGTTACTTTTGTATATTAACCTCATAATAAGAGAAGACTACTGTATATACAAGTCCTAATTTCCTTATCTCCACAACTTGGCAATCAAAATTAACACAACTAAAAAAGTTAACTTACTGTGTATAGTGATAGTGAATATATGTGTACAAGTCTTTAATTTCCTTAGCCCTCCACAACTCGACAATGAAAGTTAATATCACTAGGAAACTTAACATATGTTACCAAAAAAAAAAATCAATAGCAAAAAAGAAAAGTTAACATAACGATAAGATAGCAATCAAATGCGGCCCCGCTAACTAAGCCCAACCCATAAATAAATTTTGATAAGGCCCATTAAGAAGCGAAATATGATGAGGGGGATTTACATAAATAATATGGTCTAACAGTCTCATTTTGCAAATTCTCAGAAATCTTAAGGGTTTGCCGTACAAAAGTATCGGAGCTGATAGAGAGACAGAGAGAGAGAGAGTAAAGGGGTAACGAAAGAGAAAGACTTGTTTACTTTTCTTCTTCGTGTTTCGTCTTTTGGGGTTAGTGCTTTGTTATTTTGAGGAGGTGAGAATCGATTTGAAGATATGGCGAGTGAAAGCGCTGATGTTGTTGTAGCTCCAGTGGTGGTGGAGAATGGCGGCGCTGAATCCTCTAATGGAAAAGATGAGAAATTGGTATCTGAGCTTTCGAAGAAGCTTGAGATTGCAGACGATGGTAAAGAAGAGAACGATGAAGAGGAAGAAGAAGGAAGCAAAGGTAAAAAAAAATTGGGATTTTTTTGTTTTTTTTTTGGTTTACTGATTGATCACACGGTTTTGAGTGTTGGATTATGAATTTGTCTGTCAAAGGAACTAGCTTTCTAGGATTACTCCATCTGAGTTTGGTTCTTGAAATGTTTTGGAAGTTTTTTTAGATTCGATCCTTTGTTATGATGGTTGTTTAATATAACGCTTTTGTTGTTTGTAAGCTGAGGCTTCAACGAAGAAGAAGAAGAAGAAAAATAAAAGCAAGTAAGAGATGTTTTTTGTTTTTGTTTCTTCTAACTTGTAAGTTTTGGTGTTTGGCTTTATTGATGGTTTTGATTATGTTGTAGGAGGAAGAAGGAAGTCCCTCAACAGACTGATCCACCTTCAATCCCTGTCGCTCAGCTCTTCCCATCTGGGGAGTTTCCTGAAGGTGAAATCCAACAGTATAAGGATGAGTAAGTTTTCATTCCATTCTTTACCGTCGTGGATAGTTTTCAGGAAAAAATCGTTCATATGTTATGTGTTGAGTTTATTGAATTTTCAGTCTTTCTCATGTCAAGACTCTTTGTTTTTTTACTTTTATCACACTGTTTGTTTTCAATATATTGGTGCTTCATCTCTGTGTTTAGTAACCTGTGGAGAACTACATCTGAAGAGAAGAGAGAGATGGAGCGTTTTGAGAAGCCAATATATAACTCTGTTCGCCAAGCTGCAGAAGTTCATCGCCAGGTTTAGAGTTTTTTTTTTTTTTCACTGAATGACCACAGATTCTGACATCTTTTTTTTGCAGCTGTTTGAAAGATCGTTTTTGGCTATCTTTTTCAGGTTCGTAAATATGTTAGAAGCATAGCGAAGCCTGGAATGTTAATGACTGATATATGTGAGACCCTAGAGAATACTGTTCGTAAGTTGATTTCAGAGAATGGTCTTCAAGCTGGTATTGCATTCCCTACTGGATGCTCTCTGAATTGGTTGGTTATGACATGTGCCTTCAACTTTTACTTTTTATCAACACTTTTTCTGTTCTTCTTTAGTCGAATGACTTTTGAACTTTCAGGGTTGCTGCTCATTGGACACCAAACTCTGGGGATAAGACTGTACTTCAGTACGATGATGTTATGAAATTGGATTTTGGTACACATATTGATGGTATGACGGCAAATCTTCCTTTTTGTTATTGTTTTTTTTCTTCGTTACAAATGTGAAGACAAAAATTTGAATCTCTTCTCTTGCAGGGCGTATTATTGACTGTGCGTTTACAGTTGCGTTCAACCCTATGTTTGATCCTCTCTTAGCAGCCTCTCGCGAAGCTACATATACTGGTATCAAGGTGCTGATTCTTCTTTTTGCTAATATACATTGCCTCATGAATATACAATCTACCATTTGCTTTGTCCTATTCAGCTTGGTTAATTGTGTTGTCTTTATCCTTTTGATCTTTTCCTACTATTTCTTCCTTCTCTACAGTGGAGTCCAAATGATTCTGAAATTCTAAGTTCAGTGTAAAATGTCTTCATTTAGGCTTTGATTTGTAAGGAAACCATTTGGTTCTTGCTCCTAACCTCCTTGGTGGGTTTTTTTTTGGCTGGTTCAGGAAGCTGGGATTGATGTCCGTCTCTGTGATATCGGTGCTGCAATTCAGGAGGTCATGGAGTCTTATGAGGTTGAAATCAATGGAAAGGTCTTCCCAGGTATTGTTATCCGATGGCACATCTAATCATCTGTCCCTTAATGTAATTGTAAACCTTAATATGTTACGTGCTTTTGGCAGTTAAAAGTATCCGAAACTTGAATGGGCATAGCATTGGACCCTATCAGATACATGCTGGGAAATCCGTTCCTATCGTTAAAGGAGGCGAGCAGACAAAGATGGAAGAGGGGGAGTTTTATGCCATCGAAACATTTGGATCAACCGGTAAAAGAGATTTGCACATTCAACTTCTAAAGAATAATAGGCCACTGCATCTTTGGGAGTCACCAATGTTTTATCCTCTGTTTCTGTTATATTGCAGGGAAAGGATATGTAAGAGAAGACTTGGAATGTAGCCATTACATGAAGAACTTTGACGTTGGCCACGTCCCCTTGAGGTTGCCTAGAGCAAAACAACTCCTTGCCACCATTAACAAGAATTTCTCGACACTTGCCTTCTGCAGACGCTATCTGGACCGCATTGGTGAAACCAAATACTTAATGGCTTTAAAGAATCTGTGTGACTCTGGCATTGTTCAGGTAAAATTTTCTCACACCAGTGTCTAGATGATGATTCATTTTGCCCCAGATCTATCCTGAGTTGTAAAAAAACCTTAAAAATCTTGTTCATTGTTTGATGTTCAGCCGTATCCACCTCTGTGTGATGTGAAGGGAAGCTACGTTTCACAGTATGAGCACACCATTTTACTGCGACCTACTTGCAAAGAAGTTCTTTCCAAGGGAGACGACTACTGATTCAGACCCTCTGTTTTTTTTTTGCTCTATTATATCAAACTGTTGTGGAGATTTGTACAACTGCTTGTTTCTTTGTCGTCGTTAACAGAGCTTTGAATCCCTTTTTATAAAGTTTCAATGGATTGTTAAAAAACACTTCACATGAATTTGCTCATCCATCAATCTTACTAGTAGTAAAAGATAAGTAATTGATTCGTAAAGCTTCACGCTTTGGGAATTTCTCAAGTCAACTCGTAGTTTGAGAAACAAACAAAAATGTTTACATGTATAAATACAGATACAGATATGGTGAAGAAGAGAGAGAGAGAGAGACAACATCAGAGATAGATCCATGGCGGCGACGATAGCTGCATTTTCCGGTGGTCTGAAAATGAAGGCTGGAGTTCTTGCCGTCCAAATCTCATCGATTCCTCTCCGCCGCGAATTCCCCCGTTTCTTCTCCTCTTCATCGAAGAAAGTAGCAGCAATCTCCTCATCTCTTCGAGTCTCCGCCGTTTACAACAACCGTCACCAGCGTAATCGAAGCTCTTGGTCTCGACTTGCTACTTTCTGCACGGTAGCTCCCGACGCTGCCGGCACGACGGTTTCATCGGATGAATCGGAGAAGAAGAAGAGCGAATCTTTAAAGGAGGAGGAGAGTGTGAAGGAGACGGCGAATCTGTTGGATATCAAAGTAGGACGAATTGTGAAAGCTTGGCAACACGAAGAAGCAGATTCGCTCTATGTTGAAGAAGTCGACGTCGGTGAAGCTGAGCCTAGAATCATCTGTAGTGGTCTCGTCAAATACGTTCCTCTCGATCTCCTTCAGGTCAGCTTTCATTGTTTCTCTTTTGATTCCAAAGTCCTAATTGTGAGAGAATTATGATCTGATTTGTGTGAGCTGAAATCTGTAGGGTGCATCAGTAGTGGTGCTAGCTAATCTGAAGCCGAGGAATATGAGAGGGGTTAAGTCATGTGGTATGCTATTAGCTGCATCTGACTCTGCTCATGAGAAGGTTGAGCTTCTTGTTCCACCTGAAGGCTCTGTTCCTGGAGATAGAGTTTGGTTTGGTAATGAAGACGATCTTGAGCAGCTTCCTGAACCTGCACCTCCTAATAAGGTCTCCCTAATCATTTAGCGTATCAAGGTCTGTTGTTAGTGATGGGATTTTTCAAATTCTGTGTTCTTTTGTTGTTGTTGTTGTTGCAGGTTCAGAAGAAGAAGATGTGGGAATCGGTGCAACCGCTTTTGAAGACTGATGCTTCTGGTGTTTCGATACTTAAGGAGGAGCATTTGATGCGGACATCTTCTGGTCTTGTTACTTCAAAATCTTTAAGAAATGCCAACATTTCTTGATTTTGCTATATTAAGATGTTGTTTTGACAAAGAAGAGAAAGAACAAGCCGCCAAGGCAATTTTTTTCATTGCAATCAAATTGATGTTTTTCTTTTGTTGAATAATCAAAATATGGTTTATTACGAAACACAAATAACTTTAAAAGGTACAAAACAAATCCCGAAATAGAACTTTTCCTCTTTGCGGTCGGCTTTCTCGCAGATCAAGCAAAGACAGAGAAGATATCACCATTGATGTAATCGTTGTTCACTAAGCTTACCAAATAGTAATTGTTCTTCACCTGCACATTGATTAGATCCTTATCATTAGTTTCAGCTAAAACCAATCAGGTTTAAGAAAAGTTAAGAAAAGGAAACAGAAGAAGATTCTATACCTCCTCGAGCAACTTTCTAGAAGGATCGTCTTCTGGGTACAAGTTAGCCCAGCTTCTTGACCAAATCTCAAACGCTTCGTCTTTCCAGACTTTGAAACTGGCTGGATCCACGATTGTCGGTTGAATAACCTCCTTTGCTGGGAACACTCCCCAGGTAACTGCATTCACATCAGACTCACCGGTGTTTGATACCCAATTTTCTGCTTTGTTCACGGCCATGTAGGTGATTGAAGGAAAAGCTTTGGCTTTCTCCACAAGTGTGTCTAACTTATCCTTTGAACAGAAGAACTCTAGATAAGCTTTCTGGTAGACGTAACCACCAGGACCACCCCATCCTGCAAAGTTTCAATTTCAATTACACACTTTTGTTATAAGGAAAGAAGAGAAACTCTAGAGAAATCCTGAGTCAAATATTGTTTTGAGACATAATATTATGATATGTGATCGCAGATATGAGTTTCCTTACCAATAGCTGGGGAATCGGATTTGGCTGCATTAACTGATGGTTGGCTATTGATGGTCAGGAAACCGTTGGAGTTGACTTTTCCGAGTTGCTCGTTTATGATCTTTGTCTCTGGCTGGAGTCCATCTAATTCAGACCATGGACTGCTTTTTAAGTTTCCTATGCAAAGCTCTTTGAATTTCTGATTTGTGACAGTTTTTACAAGAAAATTTAATAAGTGAGAATGAGGAAAAAGAGAATGTAACAATTTTTATGACGGTTAGTAAAGGAATGCTACCTCTTGAACATCGTCAATGCTTTTCAATGGGACAACCCATTCTTGCTGAAGCTTCTTGTCACGTGCTTTTGGGCGCATGAACTATCGAAAACATGCATTAAGATCAGCACTACTCATTGGCAATGAAAAACGCAGAAGAAGATGGCAAGCTAACCAAGCATCTATGATAATGGTAGGATAAAATAACAATATGCAAATACAATAATCAAGTAAATCAAGAAGAACTACTAAAATAAGCCCTTCAGAATCCAAGTTCGCAAAATCTAAAGTAGAATGTCAGAGAACTAATGAATATGTGGTACCTGATAATCAGAAAGTGTACTGTATGAAGCACTGCGTGAATCACCCCATCGTCCATGAGGGAAGTCATTCCAGCCCTTTGTTCTAGATATGTAGCTCTTAGGACGGTTTGCCCTGCAAATATCAGGAACAAATATATGATATTATTCTGTCCTCAAAGAGAAAAAGTTTAAAGATCCGGGACAAAATTCAGAGCAAGAGAAACAAAATGCAGGTTACCAGAAAATAGGGCGAACATCTTCACTAATACGGAAAACATTTGCAGGGCGTCTCCAAGGTAGAGAACGAGAAATTTTTGACTCATCAATCAAACCAAGGTTCTGCAATTGGAGCAACATTGTTAGGTTTGTGTGTTAGATATTATTACTACAACGAAAAAGAGATTGAAGGAAATGAGGAACAACCATCAATATCCCAATAGCTGACTTGTCAACGTTCAATGTGTACAGATGAAGCGTAGTGATTCCATGGGCCAAAATCTTTTTGCACATTTCTGTGGCATAGTGAATACCATAAGCTTTAACAGCTTCGTCATTATCCTTAATAGGCTCTAAGGCAGCAGTGAGCTCAGCAGGTATCTATAACAATAGTAGCATAAATAGAATATAAGTCACAGAATCATAATATCTGAAAACATTAGTTATTAGGCATCATCACCAAGGGTCTATATAAGTCAGCTAAATCATATATGATCAGTAAGCAACCACATAGATACAAGAGAACTCAAAAAACTTAAGCCTTTAAGCACAAAGACAACATTTTTCTACAGAGCAAGCCATAGATCACAAAACATACCTTGGTTTTGCAGAAACCAGCCATACGCAAGAACCCCTTGTAGTTGGAAATGGGCATAATTCCAGGAACAATGGGACAGTTGATCCCGATTTGCCGACAGTCATTCACAAATTTGAGGAAGATATCAGTATCATAGAAAAGCTGTGTAACAATCAAATCAGCTCCAGCATCAACCTGTTCAGATACGAACCACAACCCATCAGATCAGATCAAACACGAGTAACCAAACTCAACACACACACACACACAAAATGTAAAGGCAAGAACACAAAACTGAACCTTTTTCTTCAGGTAAGCAAGATCACTCTGATAAGATTCAGGAGTAGCAAGTCCATCAGCTTCAATAACATCCGGATGAGCCTCTGATTTCAAAAACACACACAAATCCTCAATCACAAATACATTAACAAAACCAACAAAAAGAGGGGGGAGAGGCAACAAATTCAATACCAGGATAACCAGCAACAGTGATACCAAAGTAATCACCATACTTGCTTCGCATATGATTAACCAGATCCAAAGCACAAGCGAAACCACCTTCAACCTGAACGAACTTATCTTGTCCATGAGGAGGATCACCTCTAAGAGCAAGCACATTCTGAATCCCATTAGATCTAATCGTCTCAAGAGCGTGATCAATCTTCTCAACAGGCATGTTGGTACAAGTGAGATGCATCATAGTCTCGACGCAAATCACATTCTGCATCCTAGAAGCGATCTCGAGAGTGAGATCGGCGGTGGATCCTCCGGCACCCCAAGTGATATCGCAGAAGGTAGGTCCGTAAGAGACCAAACGATCCATACGTTCAAAGAGATTCTCGACACCATCTTCCGTCTTCGGTGGGAAAAACTCGAAGGAGAAGGCTGTTTGGCCTTGTTCCGTCACGGATTTGATCTTATCAACCACCTTCATCTTTCTGAGATCCAAATCTTAGATTCGGAATTAGATTAGGTAAGGTGGTAAGGAAGTGGTGGAGAGGCTATAGTGTTTCGTTTACTCGCACTCTTTTATACTTACTAACCTCTTTCTCATTCTACAAAAGGAAGAGATCCAACAACTTTGGTGGTAAGTGCCGTGCCGGTAACCGGTAAACTTTTTGATAAAATCAATTTATCTTTAAAAATTGTTATTCAATATTTATCAAAAGTATACGAAATATTTATTCAATATTTATTTAACTAAGATACTTATGGTATTCTATTACAATTTGTTTTTCTAAACTTGCTACAATACAAGATAATGTTTAAACATAGGATTTTTCTTTCTAATTATTGAACTTTTTCTCAAAAGATAATCATAACATAAATTATAAAGTTCTAAAAGTTTGAAATTTCCCAACTATATATATTTTTTCTTCATAAAAAATTAATTAGGTTGGTGAGCGGGCCCCACATCACCTACCACCGGCAAAGCCAATCCACACTGTCGGTCATCGGACCGTGGCTATCAACAACCGCAACAACGGACACTAGCTAGCCCAGGAGGATCACGTGCTTAATCATCTAGCAATCATAGACAGAACAAACCGGTAATTGGTTATATTAGTACTCAGATCGGGTTGTGGTTTTTGTTTTCTCACTAAATAACCAAAACCCGGTTAAAAAGTCCAAAAGACATTTCTTTTTCTTTGGTCTAAAAGTTGGATACACATACATACACACAACAACAAAGTCAAAATCTATTTGCCAACCGACAGAGTTTGGTTGGTTACAATAGCAGATACACTCCGGTTCAAAACTATTTTCTTCACAATTCAAGTGTAATCCAAATGGTGGGAATGAAATCAGTCTTAATTGTAGCAATATCAAACATTTACGATGTTCCAAACTTCTCTGGACATGTCGATAGTCTCGGTAACACCATCCTCATACATGACCTAGACCAAAATATATATTTTGTCTATTAGATTTCGTAAAACGAGATAGAAGGTGATGAACACAATAGAGTTAAAATTAAGTCAAGTGGATACCAAGTGTTTTCTTGAAAACTCATCGTATTGTGTAATGATGCCAAAACACCTGAAAATTTCGACTATTATTGTCAAAAACTAGTACACCTTAATTAACAAACAAAGTAAAAATGCTACTGAGCCTTTTGTTTATATTGCAATATGAATGCTTTCTGAGCCTTGCTTATTGTGCTTATACCTCTGCTTCGTGGGACGTGCTAAACTGATCACCACACCAATGCAGTTACGGGAACATATTTGTCTTGGGCTACTGTTGATCCAAGATTTTCCTGACGCATCCAAATTTTTGTCTCATACCTCCGAATCGATCGAGAAGCTTGTCGTAAATAGAGCCATATAATTAATACTAACCGGCAACGCGTCTACCTCTCTTTTTCACCTAACCAGATGTATATTATATCGTAAGTTACTGTTTAACATACCACATAACAGGATATATATATATTCGAAATTGTTACAAAACCATGATCATGAGACTATTCAACAGGAGCATCTATTTATGTAAGCTTCTCTTCCAGATAGACTTCAGTTTCAGTTTTACCTTTTTACTTGCCACTGGTTTCACATCTTCTTCCAAAGTTGTCTTCTTAGCTTTAATAGGTTTTGCACCTAGTTTTTTTCTGCAATCCACTGAACCGCAGTAGCAATCTTGATCTGCACCAAACTGCACAAACCTGCTATATTTCTTAGTATCACAATTTAGTATTTGTCATCAAGTACTTTATAAAAGACAATAGTATCCAAAAATATGCACAAGCTAAGGTATAGTTGTTGGATGCAAGAAAATGTTCTTACTGGTAATCGTAGGTCAACTCCTCGCCTTTGTTTATGAAACGGTTAGCAAATATGCCGATTCTTGTCTCTCCATCAATTATCCTATTGGAAAACAAAGAAAGACCATTATACAAATAACTCTTTCCCCAACTGTACTGAACAGAAGAAGATGATGAGAGCAATATTGTTAAACAAACCATTTCTGCATCTCTGAATTAGGATTGCAGCTGTGATTTATATATCTTGATTTATTCCCCTTATATGTAGCATCAATCACCATGTTCCAGCTTATCTGACACAAATAAAAATTTGTCTCGACCAACTTCAACTTCCAAAGCCTTTCTTGACAAATCTTTTCGTCGATAACTACAGTGATCAATTGGATTTACAAGAAGATAAATAGATGACACAGTAAGCAGAGAAATATACAAGTAAACATAAGAAACAATGATATAACATCACCTTCCCCAACATATTCGATGATAAAATCTCCTGATTCGATATCTTCATCTGCTGCAATACCATTTCCACATTTCTCTGTCTACAAGAAACAACTTATTCAACCAATAGCCCTAAATTAAAATGCAAATTTTTGTATAAGCAATATACAAACCTGAACCAACTTCATCTTCTTAATATTTCTTTGTTGGAACGGCTTGTTGGTGCACTCACCTTTGCATGTGCAACTAGATGAACAGTTTGATTGTAGAGTCCTATAAATCAAGGAAAAGTACAAGAAAAGTCAAAATCAATGCAGACAAGAATCTTTAAATCAGATGAGTATTTGTGATCATAGTGACTAAAATAAAGTCAGGTTTTGGAAACATACACACAACTGCAGTCACTTCCACAGATTTTTGAAGAACCAGGATCCAAGGAGCAAGAACAGAATATGCCATGATCTTTAACTATCGTTTTTAATTTCTCATTCAAGTATATATCTTTAAAACAAGACTCGCTCATGTGAAAACAAAAGAAACAAGAATTTATCTAATGAATTGTGAAAGAGTAAGTAAGTAAGAAAAAAGAAAAGACTTTGAATCTGTAACAATGAAAAAGGATACTGCGCTTGATGAAGACAGGCTTGTCGTCGTCCTTACTCAACCGATCCGGAGATTCCAATTTCTCCAATTCCCCGACCTGTTTTTTTAACTTTCCGAGAGATTTCTTGTCTTCAACCCGATCGGAACCCTGATAACAAAACCAGAGAAACCTAAGAACATATACCAAAACATAAAAGCCGTAAAGATGATTGCAAAGTTAAAGAACTGAAGACTCTGATCGAGTATACCTTCTTGGCGGAAGACATGGTAATAGAACGGAATGATTCGAGTTTTGCTTCAGAAACTTCTTAGAAAACCAAATCAAATATAGAAGAAGAAGATGATGATGATGATGATGAATCAGTGGCAGAGGAGAGATAGTAAAAAGAAGGAAGACGTAACGGAGAAAGAGCGGCAGTTGCAGTTTTCCTTTTTTGAGGATTTTGAAATCTCTTCGCAGAAAGGTAATAAATCTGCTTAAAAGGGTATAACAGTAATTGCGATTTATTTCCTATAAACGGTTTTTAGACATAAATGGGCTTTAGATTATTGAACTGGCCCAATCCAATAAAACCAATTACTTTGCATTACCTGTAATTCTTCAGTCCAATGTTGTGTGTACATGATAACAACGAGAGATTATGGTAATTCACTCTTTTAATTATTATTTTTAATTTATATCATAAATGTAATCATCCATATTTGAAGCATAAGATAATTACGTAATTACGTAAAAGAGAAGAGGAGAGAGAGAGAGGACGAAATTTTATTTCTTCAGGGGTAACACGAAATCGTTCTTCTGCAATTCAAACTTCGTCTCCCTAAATTCGCAGTCTCGCTCTCGTCTTCGTCGCCGGAGGTCTTATCTCCGTCGTATCTAGTCAGCGTAAACGATTTTATCAGGTGATCCATTTTTATACTCGGCTAGAAATTCGAAAAGTTGTCCTTCTCCGGATCGGATTATGAAACTCTGTGCGTTTGTTTAGTGGTTAATCGAGCTCATATTCTTGTTCCTTTTGATCCTTGTGCTTCTTCTTCTTTTTTTTTTTTTTTTGTGTTGTGTATGCGAGAATTGAGTTACCAAAATTTATAGTTGACTGATTTGATCAATTGTGATTTACTGTAGATCCGCCAGGGGAAATTGCGTCAGCAGTCTTGAGTTATTGCATGATTTGGTCTCGAATTTATATGAATTTTTGTGTGTAGATTTGTTCAATTTTGGGATTTTGCTTATCGGATTCGAGCACCTTTGACGCCTTTTATCTTTAACTGTTGTGTTCATTAGATTCTCTTTGATTCCTAAATTCGAATTAAGAAAGATTTGGGGCATATTGAAATGGGGTGTATCGAATTAAGAAATTTCTGGGCTGATATAAACCTGTTGGAATTATGGGATAATACAAGATCATCCTTGAGGGGATTGTTGTGCTTTAGCTTACTTTGTGAACGTAATTGTTAGAGCTAAGTCTGTTCAATGTTAACTTGATCTATATTTTTTTTATCTCTTATTGCAGACAAAGGTAGATTCTCTGGTGCGTTTTGAGAGACAGACATGGTGTTTAATGTCTAGGTAATGAAGGCTATATGTGATAGATTTGTTCCTTCGAATTGTTCTTCATCAAGCACAGGTGAAAAGCGTGATAAATCCGGGACATCTCTAGTTTCAGATTCGGCATCTAGTGATAACAATTCAAACTTGACGTTATGCCCGGATGTGGTTGCATCTTCCTCCCCCGTTTCTCAACCGTCTAAGGAAGCTTCAACTTCCGAGGATAAGCCAGATTGTTGTACCACACATAACAGTTGGACAGTAATTTTAAAAACAGCTTCTATGGCTAGTGGGGCAATTAGGAGATTTCAAGAGCGTGTATTAGGGCCGAGTAGGACCGGTATTTCCAGCAGTACAAGTGAGATATGGCTCCTGGGTGTCTGTTATAAAATCTCAGACGGTGAATCCTCTGAAGAAGCAGATTCTGGTCATGTCTTGACTGCATTCGGACAAGATTTTTCATCTTTAATACTAATGACATATCGTAGAGGTTTGTATATTCACTTCAAACTCAAGCAAGCATAAAAGTTTTCACAGATTACTCACGAAGTTAGTTTACAGGTTTTGAGCCTATTGGCGACACAGCTTATACTAGTGATGTTAACTGGGGCTGCATGCTTCGAAGCAGCCAGATGCTCTTTGCACAGGTCTGCTTATTACTGTTGTAGCTTGAGACTTCAAAACTTTACACGTTATGTTCTAAATTTCCAGATCTTTAACAGGCATTGCTATTCCAAAGGCTGGGAAGGTCTTGGAGGAAAAAGGAATCTGAGGTTAGTTAATTGTGATATCCAGTATATGCCTTAACAATATAAGGAGCATAAATCTGGTTTCTCATGAGTCCAGTTTAAGTTAGCTTGCTTGGTTTAAAAATGCAGCCGCCTGAAGAGGAATACTTAGGGATATTAGAACTTTTTGGTGATTCTGAGGCTTCAGCATTCTCGATTCACAATCTTATACTAGCTGGAGAATCTTATGGCCTGGCTGCTGGGTCATGGGTAGGACCATATGCTGTTTGTCGATCATGGGAATCATTGGTTCGGAAGAAAAGAGAAGAAACTGATGTTAAAAACAAGTCGTTTTCCATGGCTGTTCATATCGTTTCTGGCAGTGAAGATGGAGAGAGAGGTGGAGCTCCAATTCTCTGTATTGAAGATGTCACCAAAACTTGTGTGGAATTTTCAGAAGGAGAAGCTGAGTGGACGCCAATTCTTCTCTTGGTGCCACTGGTTCTCGGGCTTGACAAAGTGAATCCCAGGTTTGTGATTTTATCAAACTGATTGCTACGCGATATGTACTATAGATGTCATGAATTTTCGTTTTCCTCAGAAGATGATAGCAGAGTTTGAGTTTGACTGACTTATTATGAAATTTGGCTAAATCTTTCTCAAGAGACTATTATTTTGTTGTCAGGTACCTTCCATCTTTGATAGCCACTTTCACTTTCCCTCAAAGCCTCGGCATTTTGGGCGGCAAACCAGGTGCATCAACTTACATAGTTGGAGTTCAAGAAGACAAAGGCTTCTACCTTGATCCGCACGATGTTCAACAGGTTTCCTTTAACACTCCTTATGAATCCTTAAATAAAAACAAACAAGAATTAGTGTAGTGTTTTTACATCTGGCACGTTTTGATTTGAGGTTTCAGACATTTAAGGTGGTCCATATTTTCCTTATATTGTCCCCATCACATTCATTCATCCATCCTCTAATTAGTTTGGGGACTGATTTTACTCAGTCCATGTGCTTCATATGACATTTCAGTGTCACTAATTGAGCCTTATCGGTAATGGTTGTTGATAGGTAGTGACAGTCAACAAAGAAAATAGAGATGTTGACACATCGTCTTACCATTGCAAGTGAGTTTGATTGATTATTTTGCCTTATTTAGTGAACTGTCTCTACATGATTCATACTTCTTATTCCTACTAAATCTGGTACTGTGGTACAGTACACCCCGTTATGTTCCGCTGGAGTCACTTGACCCGTCACTAGCTCTCGGATTCTATTGCCCTGACAAAGGTATTTACTAGTTTCTAAGGATTGACGCTTGGTTTGTTATTCAGTTTTTATAGAAATTGGATCAATCTATAAACAAGTTCGGTTAAGCCATTTCCAGTTTGTTGTGGTTACTTTGTTGATTCACACTGATCTCTTCCAACTCTGTAACAGCTGATTTTGATGATTTCTGTATCCGAGCAACAAAGCTAGCTGGAGAATCCAATGGCGCTCCTCTCTTCACTGTTACGCAATCCCACAGAAGGAACGACTGCGGAATTGCAGATAGCAGCAGCATAGTGACATCTACAGAGTTCTCTGGTGAGGAGGAACATGAAGATGACTGGCAATTACTTTGAACACTTTTTTTTTTACTTAGCCATTCATTCTTTTTCATCATTGTGTGACTTTGTTCAACTATCGAAAATACCATTCTTTTTACATCGATACTGAAAGATTTGATGTTTGTATAAATAATAAAAAACCCAAACCCCTTTGTTTACTGTATTAAGTATAAACGTTGACTTAAGTCAAAAGTATTTAGACATAGATTGAAGAATAAGAAAAAGGAAGACTCGAAAAACCAGAAGGAGTGTTGACGTTGATCCACTTCCCGCCATTCTTCTCCGCCGTCGTCGCCTTCACCATCATCGTCCCACTTTCTTCACCGCCACCACCAATCATTGCCACCGCTTGGCCACTCAAGCTACCTGCGAAAACCGACGTCATCGTCGTCACAGGAAGCCTAATCGTCTCCATAACAACCTTCCATTTCATCGAATCATCCTCAATTTCCCAACGAGGCTGACTCTGTCTCTCACTGTCAATAAAACACCATAACCTACAACCTCTGAAATCTCCGTCGGATTCAGCGGTGGCGGTGCGACCTCTCGGGCTTAAATCAGGAAACGGCCAGACGTTTTCGATTACAGACCAGGAATTCGAAACCGGATCGTAAATCTCGCCGTCGGATCTGAACTGGCCTTGCGTCTCCGTACCGTAACCGCTCAACACGCAAAATCCAAGATCCGTCGCCAACATCGAGAACCCGTGGCATTCGTCTCTTCCTTCGTTCATCGGAGGAAGCGTCGTCCACTCGTCTTTCTCAACATCGTACACTTCAGCCGATCGGAGAGCGTTCTTCTGATCATCATGACCTCCGGCGACGTAAACCTTCCTCGAACCACCAACAGACGCGCAAGCGAAGAACGATCTCGCCGCCGACATCGGTTTCCCTCTTCTCCACCTCCTTCCGCTTCCTTCCCCGGCGAAGAAATCCAAAACGAAGACATCTCTCACAGGCTGCAACGTCTCCGGATCCCAACCGCCGATCAAAAGCACTTTCCCAGCGTCCTGAACCGCAACGCACTCGCAGAACAGAGGAATCTTTTCAGGAATCGCGACGCGGTGCCACGTGTCAAGCGTTGCGTTATAAACGCTTAAACCGTAAAGTGGGGTCCCAGTCACACGCGGTTGCTGCTGGTGCTGAATCATCATCATCTGATTCTGAGACACGCTTCCTTCTTCTTCTTCTTCTTCCTCTTTCTTCTTCTCATCATCAATCATCAACGTCGGTGATGGAGTCAGAGGTTGAACAAGACAGAGAAGAGACTCAGCTTTCCCGAAACTGATGCGTTCCTTGTTGAAAGAAGGAAGGGAGATAACACATTTCCATGAACGGCAAACGTGTTTCATGGAAGAATGAAACTCAAAAGGAACCCTAACCAAACACTCCATCGCTAATTCCTCAGGTAATCCTGGGATTAAATCTCCTTTAATCCAACCTGATTTCTTCTTTGACACTCCCATTATTCACTAATTTAAGTAACAAACTTTATTATAGCTTATAAAAAGAAGAAGCTTCTTGAAAGAACAAGATTCTATGATTTTGATATAAATCGGAAACTGTAAAAGACACTCAAGAAGATGTGATTGGGGTAAAAGCTAAGTGTTTGGGCAGAGGGTTTTTATAACAAAGGGAGATAAGAGTTAAGACACTGAACAAAGACGGTCCCTAGATGATAATTATGATCTTTCTTTTTTTTTTCTATAAAAATAAATAATTATTATTTTATCATCATTTCTTTATTCTTGATATTTTCCGAAAACAAACAACAAAAAAATATACAACACTAAATTTAAAACTGTTCAGTGAATATGCATCACACAATAAAATATATAGTAATCCGAAAGAAAACGATAAATGTAAAAGCATTTAATAAGTTGACGAATATTGGCCATTTTATGTTTTGTTAATATGTGAAATTAATTACAAATCATTCAATAATAATTCATTTATTCCAAATGTTGTAAAAAAACAAAAAAATTCATTTCTTCCAAATAAATGAGTAAAGGAGGAGGAGGACCACGCAATTTTCATCTAGAAATTATTTTTTTTCGTTTTGTTGTTTTGGAGATATATGTGAAGAAAAAATGCCGTGAGGGGATTTGATTCACTCGAAAAAATCGTACGAGAAGTATCAAATAATTATTTAGATAAATAAATAATTGGGGATGGGTTCTAGAAGAAAGAAGTCCATGTGGATACGATGACTTATCTTCTTTCTTATCTGCAAGATCGACAATAGGGTGACACATGGACCATGGCACCGTCGTCCTCTTCCAAAAATAAATATCATCTAACCATCATCTTCAATAATGTTATGTATCCAAAAAAAAATTAAAATATCAGTTACCCTTCAACGAATTAACGATTTTTTTGAAAGTTTGACAGTGACGTAATTCTCATTTGTAAAGAGCTTTAGATATCCTCGATCGAGGTTTAAACTTTACGACTTTCAATTAAGTTTAACTAGTTTAGTTCTAATTATACCATAAACGTATCT
This sequence comes from Camelina hispida, assembly GCA_023657505.1. Taxonomy (NCBI): domain Eukaryota; kingdom Viridiplantae; phylum Streptophyta; class Magnoliopsida; order Brassicales; family Brassicaceae; genus Camelina; species Camelina hispida. Next base: position 40,478,158 of record CP094634.1, on the reverse strand, counting down.
AACAAGTAACAACGATAAAGATTCGTCGAGTACTACTGTTCATTGAATAATAATATATTTTTTTGTTTCTGAGCTAGACATGTTTTGACTTTTTATAACAAGTACCACTTCAGTTAAGTTTAACTAGTTTAGTTATAATTACCATGGATGCATGCAGTCCCGTCTCAATATCTTTCTGGATCCTAGGTGAACCAAAAATTTTGGACCCTTTTCACACTAATTTTTTTTTTTCTTGGTTAGAAAGAAAATTTCTGAATTTTGGATTGGTTCCGTGGCCTTTGCCCCACTCGCCACCCCCAGAGCCAGGCCTAGATGCATGTAACTAACAATTACTATTAGTTAACTTATATACTCTGTTTTATAAATAGTGTCATTTTGACCAATTACACACAAATTAAGAAAAATTTGAATTATACATATATGTCCCTATTTAATAAGTAATTTATTATTTAAATTTAATAAAAAAAGCTTTGGGTTAAAGGTAAATTAGAAAATTTGATACTAAAAATCACATTGAAAATATAAAACGACAGTCTTTGTGAAACAAAAAAATATTCCAGAATGACACTCTTTATGAAACAGAGGGAGTATAAAAATTCGTAGAGTAGTACTACTTGTTCGATAAAATAATAAAATATTTTTTTGTTTCTGAGCTAGAAATAATTTGATGACAAGAACCAAAGAAATTGCTCTATTATTGTTTTTTTTTCTAAAAATACCTTGAAAAAATCGATGGCGGAATGAAATGACAATGAATAGTATTATCCAAAAATGCAATCAATGAGGTAGGAACATTTATAGGAAACGTAAGGGTGTGGTGTGTGAGTGAGACATTAAAGGGTGTCTATATATGCTCCATTTCTGCAAATCACACTATAACTCCTACCCATCTGTTTAACAAAAAAAAAAAAAAACTCCTACCCATCTGCCGACCTTTTTCTTTCCTTTATTTCTCTCGTGCCAAAAATTCCATCAAGATACGTCTCTTACTATTATTACAAACGTGTTTACTTAACAAACGTATCTAATTGGAACGGTTTCTTTAATGTTGGCCTGTTTTAAAACCTGTTCCTGAAAGCTTTCTAGTAGTATAACTTTGTATCTGAATTGGTTACACTTACCCAGTTACCCACATTCTCGTTTTATGGGATCTGTTTTAGTCTTTTGAGAATTATGCATGCTTTATTACCCCTTCATTCTTATCACATTCTTTTTTATTTGAGATGTACAAATGTAATCCTGGTTATGTAGTAGTATAGATGACAAAGTTGACCGTAAATAAAAAGGATACTATAAGATTTCGACGAAATTGGTTTTCAATCAAATGATGAGCATTATATTCAAAGTAATAAAACCTTCGCTTCTTTGTTTTCAGATAAAACTTTCACTTCTAAATAGTATATTTTAACAAACATTTCACTATGACGGTATTAATAATAATGGTCTGTAACTATAATCAATGGTTCAATAATAGTATGAAATTATATGAAGTAACTTTGAAATGAACACATAACCCAAAATATAAGAATATTAGAACTGAAATATTCAAACTAGCTCGTTACAGAATCTTGATTCATTTCTCCAAGACAAATTTTAATGAAAGAAAGGATTGAACGCCTCACAAAATGTTGTTTTAGTGTTCGTTGATAAATTCTATTTATAATTCGTCGTCAAAAACGATTATAGCATGACAATGACAAGAGATTATTGACATTGTAACCATTCGGGAAAAGAATTCATTGTAGCAAAAATAAAAATAAAATTGATTCGTATGCATAAAATAAAGAAAAATACGAGAAATGAGCTGTGTGCCTTCTAGAAGACCATTGATATATCTTTTCGTATTTTTCGCCTTTAAGGCTGGAAAACAAACGAGTGCGTCCCTACGCTTGAAATCTCTCATGCCTTTTTGGCTTTTTCCAATTTAAACAATTTTTAGCATTACTTGAACAAAATTTAATCAAATTGGTGATCATTTTTATTTTTGCTAAAAGAAAAACAGCATATAAATGAATGTATTGGAATATAAGTCCAAACAATTAGTTAGTTCCTGGTCAAACAACAAAAAAGGTTTAAAAGCCAGACTTCAAATAATTGATGGAAATGTTCATTGTATTTGAATAGTTAGCGTGGTGTTCGTTGTATTGTATCTGTAGGGCATATTCGTATTACTCTTTGAGACTCTGAACTCGTTTTGTCACTTCTTTTGAATTGTAAAGGGTTTCTAAATAATTACTTCGTTTCTAAATATAAAATGTTTTTAGCAAAAAACACGCATAATAAGAAATGTCTATTTTAATAAAATTTACCCAATCAAAAACAAAATTGTATAAAATAAATAATAGTAAAATATAAAATCAATCTAAAAGTTACATAAAAAGTTGAAAACATCTTATATTATGAAAGAAAATAAAATCTCTAAAACATCATATATTATGAAACGGAGAGAGTATAACATAAGTGCTTCACTAGACCATTATTAATCAAATCACTAGCTGATCAGACTAAATACGTCGAGAATTTAAAAGAGTTTTTTTTTTTTTTATCGAAGCTAGGCAAACACACATCCACACACACACAAATAATAATAATAAAAGAAAGAAGTTATTAAAAAAATAAGCCGAAAGGTTAAATCAGAAAAGAGGATATAAAAAATTGGCAAATGAATCGAATAAAACTTGTTTACAAAGAGCTTTTTACCGAACACAAAACAAAAAAGACGTAAGAGTTTGTTTGTCTTTTATGTCAACGAAGATTACATGCATGAGCAAAAGAGGAAATAAATTAACGTTCGCAAATGCAAAATATGAAATAGAAGAGCACCAGATTCTAATCAATGACGGTTACTCTTAAGGCTGCCCCATTGGCCTACCTAGCTAGATGGTTATCCATCTCGAGAATTCGTCTAGTATCATTCCCCTACGTGCAACCAGCAGTTAGTATTTAGAGGTTTGGGCAAAATTTTATATAGATATGTTCTATGGTTAATAATATAGTCTAACTAAAACATAAAACAAAAAGCCCAAAATATATTGACCAAGATCTACGTACATGCAGCCAAACAAAGAAAAGAATGATATATGCTACAATATATTGGAGATAGAACCTTGTAAAATAACTTTTAAGAAGATTGTTGAGTAATGTAGCCTATAAAATTATGACATAAATTGTGACTTAGCATAAGCATTAGCATTAGCCTAGTCACAGCTCTGCGTGCAACGGTATCATACATTTGGAACGGCGAAGATAGCGACTTCTCATCACGGGGTCATCACAATTGAATTAGATGGCGAACCGAATATCAATTCTAGGAAGAGATATAATATATGCATATGCCTTTTTAATGAAGTATAGAGCGATAAAAAGGAATCCCCCTTCGTCAGGCCTTTGAGTGATAAAACAAGTTAAGTAAGTTTATAATCAAGCTGAATCTCTGAACCAAAAGGATAATATCAGAATACCATCAAGTGATTCACTGATCCTTGGACCAGAGTTAGAGCACATGTAATGTGACAAGGGTCTTGATTCTTATCATATGTTACATATCTATAGATAATAACATTTATATATCGACCTAAGATAGTAAGAGACGTATATCGATCAAGCTTGTCTAGATAATAACATTTCTCTAGATTTTGATTCACTTGAGATCCTAAGGAAGGGGATATTAATAATTGATTTAGTTAAAGTATCAAAATGTTTCTGTGAAGCTAAATTAAAAGACCCATGAGATTACAAGTCCCTTTCTTATTTGTTTTGACATGCATAGAAGTTACACGTAGTGTGGCTATGATTGATGCGATATTTCTGACATCCAAAACTTTTTTTCAGTGAACTAACGAAGACAAATCAAATATAATATCAGAAATATTAAAAATCGTCAAGATTTGTGTTTACACTAAAGATGACAACAACATTTTTTTTCTTTTTCAAAATTCTATTAAATGTTCCAAACTAGTTGGATTAGCCTAGTGTCTTCTTTTTTAATAAGATAAGCATGTGTTAGCGGAAAAGACAATGACAATTTCTTTTATTTAAACTGAAGGGAATTTACTCCAAGGCCATAAATATATTTAGCCACCCAGTCTAGAGTTAAAAACTGGAAATTGTTTTCTTTTGCTCGTCTTTGAGACTTTTGACTTCGTTTGCTATTGGTATATGAAAGTATGAAAACGATTAAATTTTAAGTATTTGTGAAGATGAACAACAAAGGTCGTTGTAGTATAGTGGTAAGTATTCCCGCCTGTCACGCGGGTGACCCGGGTTCGATCCCCGGCAACGGCGTTAGTTTTTTTATTTTAAACAAACTAAAAAGATATTCTGCTACAAAAATCTAATGGCTTCGCCCGGGTTCGAACCGGAGACCTTCAGTGTGTTAGACTGACGTGATAACCAACTACACCACGAAACCCTTTTGTTCTTACTTTCTGGAGGAATATTAATCAACCAAAAACGTTTACATCCACATATCGACCAACTAGAGTTCCATCTCCACCTCAAGCTGGTACGAAAGCTGGATCGTTTTCTGAATAAATAAATTCGAATTTGGATGAACCATTATTTTATTTTTTAAATGAAATAATATCAACCCATAGAAAGAAAATTATTAAGGGAGACGAGGTTAACCGACAAGCTGTAGTTGGTAAAACACAGCTTCAGAGGACCCAAAAAGAGAAATGTAAGAGCATTTGCAACGGTAGTCCGATGCACCGTCCTTCCTAATTAAATGATTTAATTTAAATGTAAATTTGGTATATATCGAAGATACGTTTCTTATTAACGGATCTTGTTTACTCCGTCCGTCTGTCTACGTGGCAGGTGTTGAGAGATTTTTTTTTTTTTTGGTAGGGGAAACGAAGAAATCAAATCTTCGACTTCATTTTTTTCCTGTGACTTTCTCTCTTCTCTCTCTATCTCTCTCGACGGCGACTCATTTTGCCGGCGAAAGGAACCGGAGATTTAGTCCGACCAATCCATCCGCGGTATCATCTAGAAGATTATCCCCCGGTTTTGAAGTGAAAGGAGGTAATTTTCTTCAGCCATTAGCGAATTTAGGGTTTTAACTTTTGGGATTCGAAATTCTTTCTCGATTTAGGGTCTGTGATTTGTTATTAGAGTTCGAATTAGGGTTCTGGGTTTCGATTTTTTATTCTGATATCGATTTAGGGTTGTTTTTGATTAGCTTAGGGTTTTTATTCTGATATCGATTTAGGGTTGTTTTTATTCTGATATCGACGGAGCAGTTGAGAATCATTGAGTCAAAGGTAAACAGTTTGCTTGTTTTGGTTGTGTATTAGTTTTCCTATGGTTTATCTCTGTTAATGCTCGCTTAAAAAATTTATATGAATTGTTATACAATATAAGTTTGATCATGTTTTGCTTTGGTTGCTTTGGTTTTGTCTCTAAGATTGTTGCTACTTTGTTTTGATTTTGTTGTTTCGTTAAAGTTAAACTGACTATAGCTTGCATATTGTTTTGGTGGTCATGCGTTTCCGCAGGGTCACTTGAAGACAGCAACACAACACGGGAAGTGACGGAGCAGTTGAGAATCATTGAGTCACAGGTAAACACTTTGTTTGTTTTGGTTGTGTAATAGTTTTCTTATTCTTTATTTCTGTTAATGCTCGCTTAAAAAATTTATATGAATTGATTGCTTTGGTTGATTTGGTTGTATCTTGATCATAAATTGATTTGATCTGTTAATCTTTGTCTCTAAGATTAAATTGCTTTGGTTGGTGATAAAACTTATATAGTTGTGATCAAACAGTATAATTGCGTGTAATAGTGATATATTTAAAACCGTAATTTAGTTGTGATCATACTTATATAGTTGTGATCACAACAGTATAATTTAGGTGAGATAAAAGTTATATAGGAAAACCGTAAATATTTTGTACTGTGCTTTGTAGTTGTGTAGTAATGTAGTTGTCTTAAATTGTGATTAGACTTTAGGTAGTTGAGAGATAGTTGGTAACTTATTACTCTTACTCTTATCTTTTCACCTTTTAAACACCAAACCCCCCTTCAATGTTTATCCATCATCTTCTATCTCTCTCCTTGTTAAACCAACAAGATTTCCGAACCCTCATCATCTAAAACTCTTCTTCTCATGAGTTCTTACACTCCATTTAGCCAGTCCTCTAGTTATTTAGAGCTTCTAAACAGTCAAGGAGAGTCGCATAACCAACAAAACTCTCCTTATGAGAGTTTTTCATCGCCAGGCGACAATGTAGCTCCTGAAGTACCTCCTTGGAGCTCTCAAGAGTCGCATGATGTACCTCTTTCTCAAGAGACCCCTGTTAGGAAGGAAAGAAAGAAGTGGAATCCGGCGGATGATGAAATTCTCATCAGTGCGTGGCTGAACACGTCCAAGGACCCGATCATTGCCAATCTACAGAAGGGAGGAAGCTTTTGGCAGAGGGTAAACAAATATTATGCGGACACTCCCCATGCTGTGGCTAATGGTGAACATGTGATGAACATTAACTGTAAGCAAAGATGGTTTAGGATTGTTGACTGCGTCAACAAGTTTTGCGGGGCTTATGCAGCAGCAGAGAGGCTCAACAGCAGTGGACACTCAGAGAATGATGTACTAAAGATGGCTCACGACATCTACTTCGCTGAACAAAATATGAAGTTTACAATGGAGCATTGCTGGTTAATGTTAAGGTTTGAGCAGAAGTGGATCAACCTTAACGCTATAAACAATGCTCCCACGTCGGTCAGAAGAAAGAGGAAACCGGCTGCAGCTTCACAATCCGAGGAAGCTTCACAATCCGAGGAAGCTTCACAATCCGAGCCACATTCACAATCGGAGCCAACACACAGTGAGCAAGTGTTTGAGGAAAGGCCTCAAGGTGTGAAGGCTGCAAAGGCCAAGAGGAACAATGCTAAGGGGAAGGCTCTCGCTGAGTACAAGAGTATGTTCGAAGTAAAGAGGGCGGACATGGCTGAAAAAGAGAAGCTACAGAAGCTTGGCATATTAGACACACTTCTTGCCAAACCAGAACCACTTAGTGAAGCTGATCAACTTATCAAGGATAAGATAGTGGCTCAGTATTTCTAATCTGATCAACTTGTTGTTGCAACTTTGTTTGATTTTATTAGTATCTAAGTTCGTATTTCAAAGCTCAGCATTTGTTTTATGATTGTATGTTTTAGTTTCCAAGACTCGGCTTAAGATTGTATTTGTTTTATGTTTGTTTTGTTTAGTATCTAACTTTGTATGATTTTCGTTTTATGAATTGTATGTTTTAGTTTCTCCAACTCGACTTAAGATTGAATGTGTTTTATGTTTGTTTTGTTTAGTATCAAATCAGATGGGTCACGACTACAGCTACTCTCAGCCTGATTCTTCAGATCAATATGATCAATACTCAAACGACACTGAGCAAAGGGAAATAGAAGCTTTGATTCTGATGGATGAGGCTGAGAGTAGTTTCATGAATTCGCAGGCGAGAGTTTACCCTCCTCAACCTGAGGTTGAGTTCGGATTCCCGAAGGTTTGCTACTGTGGTGGTCAGCCCCTCTTATCTACAAGTAACAATAGACGGTATGAATTGAAATTGCTAATTATTTTGTATGATTTTGGTTTGTTTTAACTGTTTATGATTCGAAATTGCTAATTATATATGTTATTGTAGGTTCTTCACATGTGGGAATATTGATGATGGAGAAATGCATATACACAAGTGGTGGGATGAAGCTGTCATGGAAGAGATGAGAGAGATGGGCAATCAATGTGAAATTTTGTCTCAGAAGGTAGATAACTTAGCATTATCGACTGACTACGCATATGCCCTGAGTGATGAAACAGAGCAGAAACTGTCACGGATCGAGAAGGAAGTTTTTGAGATAGGGAAGATCCGAAATAGGTTAATAATTGGTTTTGAATTGATAGCTTTGGTAGCAATAGTAGGTATGGCATTGGTAGCTTATGTTTTGGCTAGGTCTCACGGAGCAACATGAGTTATTGGCGTATTGTAAGATTGTTGTCATTTTGCTATCACGTTTTGTATGTAAGTATTTGTCATTTTTTGTATTTGGTATCACGGGTCTTGTAAAAGTTCACGGATCTTGTAAAAATTGTATGTTTTGTATTTTGTATTTGGTATCACGGCTCTTGTATTTGAAGTATCACGGATCTTTCTTCCTTGCGTATATATTTGCTTCTTTCTAACCAAATCAAAACTTCTCATACCAACCAACCAAAGAAGATCACCACTTTTCATTTCTTTCTTTCTTTCTAAGACAATACCAACCAAACCAAAGAAGATCACAACTTCTCATTTCTTTTCAACTCAAATTTCTTACTCAATAACAAAACAACATCTTTACACTTCTCTTTTTTCCTACACTTCTCTTTTTTTATATGGCTGGTTCATCATACCATTATCACTACCAAAGAGATGGTATGGATGATGATTTTGATGCATATTTTGATAATTATGCAGATTCTAATCTCATTCAAGAACCAATAGAGCCAAAGAAACGGATATTTATCCCAAGAGACCGCGAAGAGGGCCACAATAATCTCTGGAATGATTATTTCAGTGATACTCCAACATACCGGACTATTTATTCCGCCGACGTTTTCGCATGCACAGGCCATTGTTCATGCGTATTGTGCAACGTCTCTCTGAAGTCGAGTATTTCCGTCACTCCCACGATGCAACCGGTCGGGCTAGTCTGTCACCAATACAAAATGTACTGCAGCAATTCGCCAATTGGCATATGGTACTTCATCCGACCAAGTTGACGAGTATGTCCGAATTGGTGGATCAACAGCTCGGAAATGTTTGCACGAGTTTGCCGCGATAATCCAGTTGTTTGGCGATGAATACTTAAGACGTCCAGACCCGACGACCTAGAAAGACTACTCTATGAAAATGAAAAACGTGGATTTCCGGGATGGTTGGGAGCATTGACTGTATGCACTGGGAGTGGAAGAATTGTCCAACAGCTTGGAAAGGGATGTATTCACGATCAACCGGAAAACCAACAATCGTGTTGGAGCAGTAGCTTCGTACGACCTCTGGATATGGCATGCTTTTTTGGAGCTCCAGTACTATGAACGATCTTAATGTTCTAGATCGTTCAAATGTATTTGATGACATTCTTAACGGTAAAGCTCCGGAAGTCAACTACTTTGTCAACGGAAGAGAGTACAATTTGGCGTACTATCTCACCGATGGTATTTATCCCAAATGGGCAACTTTTATACAATCTATCCGGCTCCACAAGGTATCAAACATTCTCTCTCTCTCTAAAAACAAGAATCTGTGCGGAAAGATGTTGAGCGTGCCTTTGGAGTCTTGCAAGCTAGATTCGCGGTTATTAAAAATCCATCTCGTTTATGGGATAAGTACAAAATAGCAAATGTTATGAGAGCATGCATAATACTCCATAATATGATTATCGAGGATGAAAGAGGAACATACAGTTACCGAAACATTGTTTCTGAATTTCAACACGGAGAAGATGTCGATCAAACATATACCGTCGGTGCCGCCACTTTGGGTTCCAATATGAGCACTACGATTACTCGTCTTACAGAAATTCGAGATAAAAAAGTCCATGAACGGTTAAAAAAAGATTTGATTGAGCATATTTGGACTAACTTTGGACATCTTCCAGATAATGAAGATTAATTAAAATAAAATCTATGAATTTAATAAAATGTATGTTTCTATCTTTGATGTTTGTATGGTTTATGTTTTTTATCTTTCATGTTTTAATTGTATTTTATATTTTTTTCAAGTTTTTGTAAGTTTGTAATTTTCTTATGTTTTTAATGTCAATGTTATATGTTTTATTTAAATTAAAACTTTAATATGTTTTTATATATTTATTTAAATAATCAATTTTTTTAATTAAAAAAACTATGAAGGACCACACCCTAAGGACACCCTGAAGGACACCAATGCTAAACAAAACTTAAGAAACTCTCATAATATAAATAAAATAATCGAAGGACAAAAAATGAGGGACAATGGATGCACATGCTCTAAGCAGTTGAAAAAGACTTGAGATTTAAAGAGCATTTATAAGTCTTTTAACCGAGGAATCCAACATTAAAAGGAGACACAAGGTCGTTAGTTGCTAAACATGAAGGATAGGTATTGATTCTGTTTTCAAACCGACAAAAAAAAACCAAAACAACAAACCCAAGAGCAAGAGTCAGGAAAAGAGGAAAACAAGCATAAGAAAAAATAACTAGAGCGAGATTTCTCATTCCTCAGCAGCGCTTGCTGCACTCAGATCGACAGTTAGGTCCAGTTGCTGCAACATAAGAAAACACACAAAATTGACGTCAAAGATGAAAAAGAAACCCGAGATTTTTATTTTCCCATTGCATCAACATATATATTCAGTGAGAATTTCAGAACATGTACCTTTCCGGTGATTAGGGTATACATGTTCAACACATCCGCAACAGTTGTCTCAAAGTGTGTTGTAGCATCATAGCTCTGTGAGAACAAGGAAAGGGTTAAGTACTTGGAAACAATCCAACTTAAAGTAGGCGCAACCATAGAGAATAAAGATGGGTCTCGCTCACCGTTGAAATAAAGCAGTTGTCCAAAGCAGGCTCATTGACAGGCTCGTATCTATCATACATGTCGAAGAATATCTCATCAACAGGACCCAACAGATCGGTTCCAGGCTTTAGTTCGGTCTGAGGGTTATCAGTCTCTGCATCTGTAGACACAAATGCGATGAACTTTCCCTTGGGAGCAACGTTGTGGGAGTACGAACAACAGAAGACATACCTGTCAGTGTGTAGAGGTACAAAACATCAGACCCAACAAAAAAGTAGCAAGAGAATGATTACAAATTGCGAAACAAACATCACTGTATTTTCACATATGGCAAATTATTCTGTGTGTGCGTGCACAATTTAAGCTGTGGTTCCAAATAAACGAACTTTATATATCCAGCTACATTTATGAAGGAAAATCTTATAGCACGATTAAAAACATATCTCAAAATGATATTCAGATGGAGCTTAGGTACAGAGAAAGAAAAAAAATGCATATGCACCAGGCCTTTCACTTCCATTCAGTCACTGGCTTATCGAGGTAAAGGCAAAAGAACTTACATATCAGATCTGCGGGCCAACTGTTTCTGAGGTATGATGACCTGGACTGAGTGAGAATCGTTGGTGTTTGGAATCGGGTGGCTCATAATTGCGATGGCCCGAGCAACCCTGCCAATCTTCCTCACCTGTTTGAATGTGATTAATCATCATATTATGAGACATTCCAGACGAATATAGATATCCAAAACAACGAACATATTTTCAAAAAGTTCTGACCAAGACCACAGTCTAGTTAACACGAAGAGAAGAACTAAATGTGTAAATGAATATAAAAACCATGGAAAATCAACCAGCATAATGAACAGACCACAGGTCCAGCAAGGAAAGTCAAACAGATATGTAATTTATAAACTTTCCTGTATGGAAACAGTAATCGAAAATTTAAACATACTAAAAAAAACTGCAAAATTACCTTGTTTGGCAGGTAGGAAGGGTCACACACAACCTTTTTGCATTTAGCAGTCTCTCCCTCAGATGTTACACCAGTAACCTTGCCTTCATCATCAAACTCTACCTGGCACAAGAGTAACATTGCTGTAAATGAGTACAGCGTCCCTCCAATACAATCTCACACCCCATTCCCTCTTGCATAATGTGCACCACAAGAAAACAAAACAAAAAACAGAGCTGTCATGATAGGTAATACCTTGCACTCAGGTTTGTTCAACATATATGTGCCACCATAGACAGCACTAAGTCGTGCAAATGCCTGAACAAAGAGAAGAGATAGAGAGAAGTCACAGAAGAATCAGGAAATAATCATCTAGACTTAATCAATTCAAGCAACGAAGGGAAAGATCGAAATGACAGAAAAACCTGGGGTAGTTCTCCCAACCCATAGAGCGGATAAATATATGGAGAAGTTCCTTGAAAACGTGCAAGAGATTCCGCATAGAGCTAACATGCCATTTAAACAAAGAATGTCAACTTAACTGCTTCAGAACAAAATGTAGAGATTTTAAGACAAGAGAGATAATTCTGACAAAAGTTCACCTTCATTCTCATCACAGTATCGAAGGCAGGTTGATGAAGATGTTGGTCATTCGTGTGAAGTGCCACTGCGTGACCAATAAAGTCAATAGTGTTGTCATCAAGGCCAAATTTCCTGCCAAAGTGTCACATATATGGTCAGCCACGCATAATCTTAACTGAATGTCAGTAACACCATAAACGCTAGAAGGAATTAGAACATCGGCTTACGCAATCAGTTCCTTTGTAGTAACTTTGGTCAAATCCATTCCATTGTGCGTTTTTGGGTCCTTCTCATCGTATTCCTGAACAAAACTGAAAAACTTGCCGGCTCGACGTTTCTCAAATATACCCATGAGAGGAGATTTCAGGGCCTCCATAGGAGTAGCTGGCACCTTTTGAACCTGTAGACAAAATTTCATCAACAGTTAAAAAAAGATTATCATAGTATATAATGGTTTTGTAAAATGTAGCAACCGATACATCAATGACAAGCTTGTACCTTGCCTTTAACGAAAACGTAGCTACCATCAACAGCTTTGAAGGAGAGATACTTTGTAACATCAGTGTGAATAAGAGTACGAACAAGCTTGCCATTTCCCATCATAAACTGGTCAAAATGGCATTGAGAGACAAGAGTTAGAAATTGTCACTGATAAAAATTAGCATAAAAAACAAAACGATGGTAAGCTATATATTATACCTTAGGCATCATGTCAACATTGTAATCCCGGCTAGCACCTAAGTGCTCAGGAGCCTTCTCTTCTCCTCTAAACTTCTTCCAAAGCTGATTGAGATTAAGCGATGTTGATTCTCCACCGTAGTAGTCATTCCTGTCCATGTGAAGCACCTACTCCAGATAAATCCACAAGAAAACAACAAAACTATCAACACCAAATGCATCAAAACATCAGATCATGAGGAGATAATCAAGAGGTCAATTCAAACATGAAACATCAGATCGCATGACAACAAAATCTCAAGTCGTTACAGAGCAACCAATCATCTCATCACATCTAATCCATACAAAAAATTGAGAAATCGAGCTCGGATTATACAATCGGAGATCTAATATCGGGCCGAGATCCGTTCATCGAGGATCAAATAACATAGAAGATTTGAATCCGGATCAAAAACAATAATCCAAAAAAAATTCAATCATGAATTCAGATAAGAGGATTATTAAAAAAGAAAACGAGAAACGAATCGAGAGGAAAGAGGATCGAGAGACCTTGACACCATCGACGGAAAGGAGACCGCTGAGGATACACTCCTTGAGACCGGTGCCGAGAACGATAACCTCGTACTCTTCATCCATGGCTGGCTGATTCCGAAAGGTTTCGTAGAGCAGAAGAGAGAAAGAAGAGATCGGTGAATACAGAGAGAGTTGTGAGATCGTTCTAGAGTGACCAAGTTTGTCTATTAGAAGAAAAGAAAAAAAGATGCCTTGTTTGTGGAATGGGTAATTAAGGTTTCGATGGCATAACCGTAATTTCAAATGAACAGATGTCGTCTAATCTTATTTTTAAATTAATAATAATAATTTCCCCGGATCTACTAGTTTAACACTTTAAAGTTTAAACTAAAAGCCAATTTGTCCCAAAAAAAAAAAAACACTAATAAACTAACACAACTGATTTTGTAATTTAGGGATGTTATTCAACACTGTATTTTAAAATACATCAGCAGGGGATGTTATTCAACACTGTATTTTAAAATAATCGATGTATTTTAAATTCAAGCGTTATTCAACTAGGTATTTTAAAACTCCATTAAAATCTGTTGTTATTGGATTATGTATTTTTGTCAACCATTGGGCCACACAGGCATTAGTAATCCCTACATTCGTAGGGAGCAGGACTCGATCCACTGGTGTGATGGTGCCTTGTGCATTAAGGACTTACCTTTGGCCACTGCACTAAGGTCACTTCATGGATTATGTATTTATCTGATGGATTTTAGAATACAAAAAAAACTATGTTATTCAATGTCCATTTGATTTGGTGTCATTTTAGATTTTAATGGACTTCACCCAGTAAAGATGAACAAACACAATCCAACATATTTCTTAAGTATTTCAACGTCTTTCTCACTCTCCTCAGAATTGATTCAGCAGATTAGTGGAAGAATTAAGAAGATGTCCTTCCACATGCATTTCTTCACCGGCGGTTCCGTTCGTGATGGTTATTGCTTCATAGTCAAGATCTCTCGATGGCCTCCTCTCCCACGTTTTGATTCCGGTGAGGTTCCTCCCTTCAAATGACTATTTTTCCTCCTTCGATTTTTAAGGTCTTGTCTTCCACTCCCGACGCATTAGGTCATTTCCTTCGTCTTGAAGCCTCTTCCAGCACCGCCATCGAGCCTCCTTCTCCGCCGGTTCCACCTGACCCTCTCCTCAAATCCGCTCCCTCTCCGGTTTCTCTCATTCTCTGCCGTCGCCATTCTCTTCCTCTCTTCCAGCGAGCCCTAGCTGTGACGGCTTCCCATCGGTGATTTTATCAGATCCACCCAGCTTCTCCTCATTATTGTTACAAAACCAAGGTAATGTATTGAATATTGACAATATTAGTTCAATTTATTTTTGCCTTGATTTTTGGTTAACAACCCAATTATGGGTAAAATTATTTTATTTAAGTTAAATAATAAAGTTCAGTTAGTAATAACTTTCAAATCCATTAATGCCTTTCAAATCCACGGTTAATGACAACAAATCCACATTAAATGCATTAGAAAACCATTGAATCTTAAAATCCACAGATAACTGAAATCAATTAAAATGCTTCCTCCAATAACACTCCCTTAATTCAATTGTAGAAAATTTCTTACACTTACACTATATGTAATTTCAAAACATTAACAAAAATAATGGTGTTGCGGTTAAAGCAATTTATGTCGTCTCATTGGGCCGCGCAGTCTAGTTTTATCCCAGGGAGGTTAAGTATTGATAACATCGTTGTGGTTCAGTAAGCTTAGCATTCGATGAAGCAGAAAAAGTCGAAAAGGCTGGATGTTATTGAAGCGTGATCTAGAGAAAGCCTACAATCGTATTCGATGGGATTTTTGGAAGACACTCTTTATGCGCCAGGTTGTCGAACACATGGGTTAGATGGATCATGGAGTGTGTGACAGGCCCTTCTATGCCGTGTTATGGAATGGGAGAAGACAATGCCTTTTAAACCGTCCAGGGGGCCGTGGTGACCCCTTGTCCCCGTATTTGTTTGTACTCTGCCTGGAAAGACTTTATCACCTGATTGAGCTAGATGTTGCCGACAAGAAGTGGAAACCAATCTCCTTGTCTCGTGGGGGTCCTCGCCTCTCCCATGTTTGCTTTGCAGATGATTTGATCCTACATATTTGCAGAGGTGTCAGTGTCACGATCAGAGTGATACGGAAAATACTCGAGACCTTTTGTATCGCGTCTGGTCAGAAGGTGAGCTTGGAGAAATAAAAATTTTCTTCTCCAATAATGTCTCTCCGGAGTTAGGGAGGCTTGTCAGTGAGGAAAGTGGTATCAATTCGACCACTGATCTGGGAAAGTATTTGGGTTTGCCGGTTTTACGAAGCGGTTAAACAAGGAAACTTTTGGTGAAGTATTGGCGAGAGTCTCGGCTAAACTTGCAGGCTGGAAGGGCAAATGCCTTAGTCTTGCAGGTCGTCTCACTCTAACCAAATCGGCTCTTACTTCTATTCCAGTGCACACAATGAGTGTGGTTGCGTTGCCAACAGCTCGTTAGATGCTCTGGATAAAGTGTCACGGTCCTTCCTATGGGGCATTACGAGAAGCGCAGACAGCATCTTATCGCCTGGGATAAAGTTTGTTTACCAAAGAAAGATGGAGGGGTTGGTATACGGCGAGCTAGATGTATGAATAAGGCTCTTTAATTTTGGCGAAGATTGGTTGGCGTCTCTTACATGATAAGGACAGTTTATGGTCGAGAGTTTTGCGAAGCAAGTACAAAGTGGGAGAAATACAGAATGCAGATTGGTTAAGACCAAATTCTACATGGTCCTCGACATGGCGGAGTGTGGGACAAGGGATCAGAGAGGTCATCTTGAAGGGTCATAGCTGGATCCTTGGTAATGGGCGGGAAATCAAATACTGGAAAGATAGGTGGTTACTAAATGAGCCACTAATGAATGTGGTGGTGAACCAATTACCACAGAGAGAGAGAGAATGAACTGGTTAAGGATGTGTGGATGGATGACGTGGGGTGGGTAGGGTCCTTGATTTTGCCCTATGTTCCTGAGCAGATATGTTTGCAGCTATATTCGATAGTCCTGGATAATGTCACTGGTGCTCGAGATTGTCTCTCTTAGGGAGAGAGCTCTGATGGGTCCTTCTCGGTGGCGTCTGCGTATAAAGTTATTACTCAGGCGAGTGTACCGACAATGAATATGGAGAAGTTCTGGTCTAGTATGTGGAGACTAGTGCTCCTTGTGTGAGGTCTAGGAGGCATGCACCTGAAACACCAAAGAGAAGAAAAACAAAAACGTGTAAGTAGAAAATAAAAATAAAAGTTTAGACGAAATTAAAAACTCAAATCTAATGGTAGAATCAGAGAGTCCCCGGCAACGGCGCCAAAATTTGATAGGCTCAAATTAATCCCTAGAGCTACTCTCTCAAACAAGAGATCAATGCAGTACTTAGGGGTCGAATCCACAGAGACTCAAGATCAAACACAATAGATTATAGAGTTTTATTATTACGCTAAACAGGTTAAATTAATTAATGAAAAAGCAATGCAAATATTTAAATAAAAGTGTTGTAAATTTAGAAAATCAAAAGAGTTAAGCCTAGGGAATTTCTCAGGATATTATGAAATATTAAATCAGATAAATAATTATGGTTCAAGCAATAAAAATCAGATCTAGAACTCTAAACATTATGGTAAAATAATCAGTTCTCACTGCAATTATATTCTAAATTTAAAACCAGAAAATCCAAATCTCTTTGTAAAATTCTAAATAATAAATCAGCTTTAAGAACAGGTTTAGATAAGTTCACAGAATTATTAATTCAAATCTCTTTGTAAGAAACAATTCTGCTCATCAATGGTTTAATCAGGAAAACAATTATATTCTCATATCAATTTATTTCCCTAAGATAATAATTCTAGGTGATCAATCAAGAATTATTGTGAAGAACAACCAAGGATAAAGATCATAAAAGATTAAGAACCCTAAAAATCACAGATCTAATAAATCGTAAAAACCCTATGAAAAACCCTAAACCTAACAAGCAAATTACTCAGACATGTTAAATAAAGAACAAATCATCATTCTGAATAATATGCAATAGATATTAAAAGTAAAAGAGGGAGTTCAAGAAATCTTCTCTCTACAAAGAATTCATATATATCTCTCCCAAAGCTCTCAATATCCTTTCTCTCAAAAACTGCTAGAAGATAACTTAAAGGTTTCTAAAACCCAAAAACAATATATATACATCCTAAAATACGTCCAGGAGTTTATGTTGCAATTATAGAAGACTTTGGGCAAATTTGTAAAACTTCCAATTTTGTTGTTCTCTCGTCGGGTAAACATGAGTGTCGATCGATGCTCCTTTGTGTGGTGTCGATCGATGCTCGTACTCTGATCCGACTCCAACTTGACTTCCTTCGGTAAAGTGCTCCAAAATGATCCAAATTGTTCCATATTGCTCCATCCGTGACAAATTCCTAAATAACCTGTAAAGACTCACAAATAACCTGGAAACAAATCAAAAGACTCAAAAAGCACACTTATATCATGGTTAAAAACCGTAAAAACCATGATATATCAACTAGTGGCCAGAACGGGTCCAAACCTTCTAATGGTTAGTAGGCCATCAGGTGATTATGGCTAATGAGGAGAGGTTTCGTCGGCACATAGGAGACTCACCAAATTGTCATGTATGTAATGGTGGTGTTGTGACGATTCTCCATGTGTTACGTGATTGTGGGGCAATGGCGGGTCTCTCGGCAACGTTTGGTGCCTGCTGCTAAACGTACCCGGTTTTTAATTCTATTATGTTGGAATGGTTGTACGAGAACATAAATGCCGGTTATCAGGTCGGGGTGGCTCATGGTCGACGTTGTTTGGTATGACAGTCTGGTGGGTTGGAAATGGCGTTGTGGCAACGTCTTTGGTAGTATAGGCAAGTGTCGAGATAGAGTTAAATTTGTTAAGGATCTTACTAAAGAGGTTGGTGATGCAAATAGAGGAATGGGGGGTCTCACATCCCCTTCGGTGCGAGTAGATCGTTTGATTACTTGGACTGCACCTCCGGTTGGTTGGATGAAAATGAATACAGATGGGGCATCACGGGGTAACCCGGTATGGCAACGGCTGGGGGTGTGTTACAGGATAGTTCAGGAGAGTGGTTGGGTGGTGTTTCTCTCGGATAGGGATCTGTCTGGCTCTGTTGGCTGAATTGTGGGGTGTCTACTATGGTCTTAGCATTGCGTGGGAAAGCGAGTGACACGGCTTGAATGGAGGTCGACTCGCGGGAGGTGGTTGGTTTTCTCGAGACAGGGATCAGCGAGGCTCATCCTTTGTCCTTCCTGGTACGTTTGTGCCATGACTTTATATCTAGAGACTGGTGTGTCCGTATTCGTCATACGTATAGGGAGGCAAACCGCATGGCTGTTGGTTTGGCAAACTATACTTTCTCGATGGGTTAAGGCTTTCATGCTTTTGACGTTATTCCAAATTGTCTTGTTTCTTTGTTGTCGGATGATGGTAATGGTGTCGCTGTTCCACATCGTGTTTGTATTTAAATCTTTGTTTTAATAAATTATGGGAGGCTTTTTGCCTCCTTATCTTACCAAAAACAATAAATAAAATAAAACCTTTTAATCGACACCGTAATTATTGTTTTACTAAGCCTAAACATGATATTTGTAATGGAAGTTGCCAAATACAGTAAAACCTCTATAAATTAATAAGGTCAGGACCATGAAATTTTATTAATTTATAGAGGTTTTAATTTATCGATAAATTAATAATTATTAATTTATCGATAAATTAATAAAATATTAATTTATGAAGAGATTTTCTTATTTTCATAATTTTGGAAATTTTATATTACAAAATAAGATACTTTTGTTATCATTCACATTTTTAAAGATTTTGAATTTATAATCTTAGTTATCGTAATAGGATGAATGTCAATTGTTTACTAGATTATCTAAGTAAAAATGATAAATGTTAGAAGTTTAGAGTTTAGAAGAAATTGCTACTACTATCCTTCATGGTAATGATGAAGTCGAAGAAGATATTACGTTATCTTTAAAACCAGTTACTAAAGAAACAATTATTGCATCTATGGATATTCACAATTTTTAGATGCGATTTGGAAAGATAACAGTAAAAGATTAGGTATGAGCTCTAACAAGAATGCAAATTCAAGAATATGCAAACAACAATAAAATCATATTTCACTAGATTTTCTTAGATAGGGAAACAACAATATAAATCATATCTCACTAGATTTTCTTAGATATATATGTACTATTATATATATATATATATTTAGTTTATTTGATTATTAATTTATGATATTGATGGGACCATATTTTTACATAGGATTTCCAAAAAAAAATATTATCTTATTATTTTATCGAAATGTATCATTTTTTACACCGGCCCAACTCGGGACCGGAAGAATTTATTAATTTATAGCGAGTATTAATTTAAAGAGTATTAATTTATAGAGGTTATACTGTACTTATCTATATAAACCAAAATTCTAATAAGATATATATATTCAGGAAGTTATGAATTTTTTAAGAATAATGTTAAATATGCCAAAGATAAAAATATTGGCATTTTTATAAAAGTGATGAGATGTAGCTACTAGCGAGGATAGATAAACAATAAAACTTACAAATTTTTATATTTGCAGAATTCTGAACTCCCCAACTTGTTTATCAGGTTTGTCCGTAAGCAACTCACTTAAGTTACAAGTTATTTTCGTATATTACAATAACAATAAAATTAGAGGAACAAAAGGATAGCATTATTAAAATCGAGATGATGATAACAACAATTTTGTTAATACTAATAATTTTAAAAGCAAATCATCTCCTGATTGATGTTGATACTAATAATTTTAAATATAAGTTCATACGGTATCTTTTAGTAAGCTTACACGCATTATAGATGTTTTAATGATTTTAATTAATGAAATAATTGATTGTGGGTCTTCGATAAATAAAATAAACCATGTTAAATTAGCATCTAGTAGTAGTACATCATCATCCATTGAACACTTAACAAACTAGCGAGTATATTAGTTTATATATGTTTACCGTCCATGATTGAAACGCGTTAACTAGTACTAATTGATAAAAGAAAGCAAACAAAAAAATCTAAATAGAAATGCTTCATTTCATTCCAAATTGACGTAAGGTTTTGTTTTCTCTTACCGGCAAATTCATCCATCCATTTCATTAGATAAAAATAAAATACGTTTAGACATTACAAGTTGTTCCAGATCAATACAACGTAGTTTCGAGAATTGTTTATAACATTCACGGCAGCTATAAGATCAAGCGTACCACTTTGTTTTGCTTCAATTCCCCTTCTAATTTGCATAAAGTTAAAACTACAATACTTGGCTGAGGCACGCATATGTATATCACTCACATATGTTATAATAGGTGAATATCTCCAACCTGAGCTGCATGTCTTGAAGTGACTTATAATAACAAGTATCCGAATCTTCACAGTTCACACAAAGTAACTCATGTGAAGCCTAACCTAACCTCTTTGCTTGTTGCACTACCATCCGTCATTAGTTCAGTCTCAGTTTCCATTGGACTTATATTATTGGATTGATAGTTGATGATCCTTTTATAACTCGACCACCAGTCTAATTTATTATGAAGAATAGACCATCCAATTCTTGCTTACCGATCTACAGAAACCAAGATCCATCCACAAAAGTATATATATATAGCCATATAGGGCTCTTTGACTCTTGATATAACTTATAGAGAATGGTTTTGAACAATCGTCTATATTCATCATAAAAGTTTGTGAATTGAAACGACTGAAAAACATAACTCTGTTTGAAATCGATTAATTTTCTTATAAAAAAATACTATAATTTTCAGTTCCATCCCTTTTTGGACCCCTAAAACCAAAACATCTCAACCTCTTCCACTTTCGACCTTTTCCATTACGTCACCATCCATTATATGATTTGTTTTACCTTTTCCTTAAATGTACGTAATAAACACTACTAAACAATACTTACAAGAAGAAAAACGAAACTGCTTTTAAAAAAAAAAAACTTGATATTTTGCTTTTCTTTAACATAAACTCACTAGTCATGCAATCTGTTTTACAAAATAATTAGAATAAAATTCATTTTATTTATATTATAATTTTAGAATAAAATATGATTCTGAACATCACAATTAATGCTAGATTATGACCTTAAAAACTTTAAAAATCAATCATATAAACTATATTTTATTCTAAAATTATAATATAAATAAAAGGAATTTTAATTTTTAATTTCTGAATATGATTCGAAGATCACGATTAATCTTGCTAAATTAGCGAGATTTGACTATTTTATGATTGGGAGTATATTTTTATCCTTTAATAACTTTTTTATTGATGTGGTTTATCAATAAAATATGTGGAAAATAAATAGTTAATATTGTGATTCTAGATATTTGGAACCATATACGTGCGAAATAAAGTTTGGAATATCCATGAACTATCAATTTGGAATAACCCATTTAAGATTTTCTGTTACAATTAAGATTTTATTTGTTACAACTAATATATGGATTAATTTATAATATATATATAAACTATTTATAATCATTTATTAAAATTATAAAGTTTACCAAAACAATGTTGTGTACTTCCGTTTTATTATAAAGGGGATAATAATAAAAATAAATAATTAATGCAATATATCTATATATATAAAGTTAACTTTGCTCACTCCTCATTCCTCCACATCAGCATCCACCTAATCAATTTATTTTTGAATAAAAAAAAAATTATTTTTAATATTCATTCATTGCATAAAAAAAATTTATTTTTAATATTCATTCATTGCATAAAAAAAATTATTTTTAATATTCATTCATTGCATATTTATTGCTTATCAGTAATAATAGTAAAAATAAATAAAAAACGAATTAATTAAAAATAATTCAATTTTAAAATAGTATAAACAATAATTTAAGTTTTTAGAAAATAATAAACATAATTTAAGTTTTTAGTAAATAATAAAAATAATTTAAGTTTTTAGTAAATAATAAAAATAATAACTATCTAAAAATGAATTAAGTAAAATAAATGAAAATTTTGAAATAGTAAAAAATAATACTATAATTTTGTTTTAGTAATAATGTTATTATTAGAATTATAACCAAAAAATGATTATATTTCAAAATTTAGAATGGGTTAATGAGTTTTAGAATGTAAATAAGATTTTAATGCATGGTGGAGTAAAAACAAGTTATGTCATTGTATTTATAAAAATCTAAACATGAAAATAAAATTGAAATAAACATTAGTTTCTAAGAAACATATACCATAAAGATTTATTATGGTAAATCTCATAAGGTATATTATCAACTAAAGCTACAATTTTATAACATGATATAATACATATATAACAAATATAATATATATATATATATCAAATACTTTTAACCCAAAACATTGGCAAAAACAACATATTTAAAGTACACTATATTTTTTTTGAGAA
>CP094634.1:40342919-40455271 GCA_023657505.1 Camelina hispida | reverse complement strand
TATATAATATTAATATAGTTTATAAGTGAGTAATTATTAATAGGTTATATGAATTAATAATTTGATAGTTATATAGATTTAGGATTAGATTCTCTTAAAAAAATATTACCAGAATAAAATAAAATCTCCAAAAATATTTAATTAACCATATATAAGCAAAAAGATCTAAGAAATTAATAGAAATTAATCATACCTAACTTTATCAGAAAATATTGACTGAGTAACGGATCAAAATTTGAATATTTCTTTTATTGAATTGTATAGTTTTATATACTATAATAAACTTTTTAAATAATTTGTTTTGGAATCTTTAAAAATATTTTAATTTGATATTTTAAGAATATCATAAATACATGATAGATCAAAAAAGTTAAAATTATAAACACTCTAATTTGATTTGTTATAGCACGGTCAATAATATGCCACTATAATAAGAAAAAGTCAAAAAATATGATTTCTTGCTAGAGCACGGGTTAAAATTTCAAATATGATTTCTCGGATTAAATTTAAGTTTGGAATAATGTTTTTGGTAGGTTTTCTATGATTTTGACAAACATATGTTACATATTTGGTCATAACATTAATATGTGCTATACTATAGGTTAAGTCATAGAATTAACAATCAAAATACAATATATAGTTTTAAACACTTAACAAATTAAATAAAACTAACAAATAAAAATTAATTTTTATCACACAAATTAATCCGTGTTATACCGCGGATCAAAATCTAGATATACTAGAATATGTTTTACAAAATAGATGTTATTTTCATAAGTCATATTCAGTATATGATTTCATAGCATAATGTTCAATCTAAAAAAGCTATTAAACCAAATAAAATAATTATGTATATATATAAGTAAAAATTACCAAATAAACAAAAGGCAAAATTTCAACCGTGCTCTAGCACGGTCATATTCTAGTTTCATGTAAGAACCCTAACGTTTTTAGATTATCTATGGAGGGTTTACGAGTTACACTCTCTACTATCATTTGTCATGATGTCATCGTCATCTTCATGTTTCCAACTTAATTTCTTTTAAAATATGCTATTTAATTTAAAGTTATTTTAAATATAGGGCTATATATTCCAGATTTTGTTTTTATTTATAACTTTTGGTATAGTTACCTATTATGGATATAGAATTTATAACCAAATAATTTTATTCACATCCAATCTAAAGTAAACTTATATATGGGTTGTTTAATTTATTGATAAATCAATACAATAAAAGTATCAATGCATTTCTCTCCTTGAGACATCAGCATTTTGAAGCATTCGGAGATTTGACACATCATTTGAAGATTTGGAGATGACACATCAGTTTAAACAAGTAGCAAATGAAAACATTTTAATTAATGTTCATGCTCCTTAACATAGGGATTACCGATAGGACTCTTAACGATCCGATATTAACACATTACTTTCAATCCACCTCTCTTTCTTCCTCCATATAGAGACTCACCCGAAACTAACTGAAATCTGTTTTGAAGATTTGGATTCATTTCACGCCTTGCGTTCTTCTCCTTCTCCATCTTCTTCTTCTTCTTCTCGTTTGAACTAGTTCTTATATTATCTCTCCGAACGAATTTAAATCTAGCAACCATCCATTATTACTATTCTCGCATTTGTGTGTCTTCGTGCTTGGAGCTGTATACGTTTATATAGTGTAGTCGATTTGGTTTTTAGCTTTTTTATTCGTTCGAACTTGGCTATGTTGGGAAATAAATTAGCTTTGCTTTTGAGTTTGGGAAATTATTTAATATCTAAAGTGTTTAGTTTCTGATTTGGTGATGCTTCTAAGAGTTTTGGGTTCTTTGTATTCTTGGTAAAGTGTCATACTTTCAGCGGGAAGTTTTGCTTTGAATCTTCAGTAAGTCATCATCATCATCAAAAGTGTCTTTTTTAGGCTTAAGAGTGTGAATCCAGATGGAGAATGGGTTATGGGAACTTTTAGGTTCAAAATGGTTGTTAAAAAACATGAATTTATTAGGATTAGAATTGAAAAAAAAAAAAAAACATGAATTTATTAGGATTATGGTTCAGTGCTTATACTCATTAGGATTCAAGAAGTCTGCTTCTTGTTTGGAACACGAGTCGAACATATTGTTTAAGTCAGCCGATTTTGGGATTCTCGAAAAGCAAATTTTGAGTGGGAATTGGGATATTTGCGTAGCAGTCCTGGACAAGATTTTTGATAGTTCCATTGATGACACGAGAAACACCGCTTTATATTGCGCGCGAGGTTGTTTTTGTACTCTTTTTTATTTTAATTATTTTTTAAATAATTTTGGTATGGTGTTTGTAATTAAAAATAATTATTAATGTAGTTTTTGACCATTTTTATTTGTTGTTGGATTATTTTTACCAATGAGCATTGTCCACATCTATGTCAATAATATTTTTTATTACAAAAACCATCCTATAAATAAAGAAAATAAAAACAAAACAAAAAACCCGGCGTAGCGCAGGTACTATCATAGTTAATCTTAAAAACCATTGCAAATCCAACCACTCCCTTCAAACAATCGTTACTTATTGGATTCTTATTTATAAAGACTTTTGAAAAGTTCAACAAAATCATTAAAAGTGAATAAGTGAAAGATTGTTAAAGATTGTTAGAGAGTTTTGTTGATTAGTTTTCTAAAATCTTGTAAATGCTCCAAACAATCTCTGTATTTTTAATATCTTTCATGACTTTATTTTGTAAAGCAAGTATCTAAAATCATGAACCAATAACATAATAATTGAATTCATTAACAATCCTAGATTTTTTATTTTAATTAAATAATACAAAACTTTTAATGACTTTATAAAGTCTAAATCCAATAACACATATTTGTTAAGATTTTAAATGACTTTTTACAAATGACAAACTAATACTAAATTTTAACAGAGTTTAACAAAATCTTGATCTAATAACAACAGATTCTACATAATTTAAAGTATTCAAATCCCAAACCAATAACCCCCACTTATTATATCCACATCCATATATTTTGGTCTTCTCTCGTGTTATCAAAGGCTGGTTATTTATCCATCTCAGGTAGAACCACACCAAAATTGGTATTTTATACAACAATGGAAAATTTATAAAAATTGAAAATACATTAGTTTTTTAATTTAAAAAATGTGATGAATAATTTTTGAAGTACATTTTGTGTTATGCCCTTTTAGTTTTGATTATTTAAAATTTCATTTACAACATTAACCCCTAAAATATTTTCAAAAATAGCATTACTTCAGATTTTGTTTCCTAAAAATTTTACATTATATTCCAACTAAAAAAATTACAGCAATATCAAGATGAAAACAAAAACTATGATATATTTAACCACATCTTTTATTATGTTTTGAATATATTATATCTCTGAATCATTTGCAAACAAGAAAAACCAACAATTTGATTCCCATTTTGTTTTTCAATATGTGTAAGCTTTGATTTTAACGTAAGATGAACTTCAATTTATATTTATTTAAATATTATAATTAATATATATAAACTTAATAAAATTTTAAAATATTACGAATATGTAAAAGTAAAAAGTTTAAAATACTATATAATATGGTTATATATTAGATGAGTTAAAGATGACATGTTAGAATTAGTAAAATATCATTAAATTTGTGCTAACACGGGTTAAATCCTCATTTTATTATTTTCCAATACTATTAATATTAGAATATTTGACATATAAAATCAAGTTGATTTAACTAAGATTGTGTAAAATAATTAAATCATTAGGAAAAATGTGACTTAATCATAGCGTATAAATGACTTATTATGTATTTAGATCCCTTATTTATTTTATTATAATAATTTAAAATCAAAATAGAATGTCAAACACTAAATAAAACAAACTAAATATAACAAACAAATGGTTATGAAGTAGCGGGTTAAAAAATTAATCTAAACATTTAGCCGTAGAAACTGTAGAAAATTTTAGTTATTCCTCTATTTACAAAATATCCAATATTTAACAAACAAATAAAATGTAAAATATAAATAATAAAAAATTATATTCACGCGGTGTACGGGTTAAATTCTAGTATGCTTAAATCTTGCAATCTAATATTGTTTACTAAGATCGGCCATTGTGTCATTAACCAGGTTCATATCCAATGTGTAAGTAAAAAACAAAAAAAAAACTGTATATTAATTAATTGACGTTCCAATAAGCAGTCCGGTCCATAGAAAAAGTCACTGAAGCCAAAGATTCGGCCTAAAATTTTGAAGGCCTTTTTCACTTAAAATTTTGTTAAACAAAAAGCTTTTTTTTTTTAAGATATGTATTATAATTTTTTTATTTAGATGTAAAAGACTTTTTATCTTTTTAAGATATGTAAAAAACTTTAAAATATCAAGTTGTAGTCTATAAGAAACCTAAAACTTTTGTAATAGATTTAAAAGGCACATTTTAGATTTTTGCATAGGACAATGTGTGAATGTGTGAATGTTTGGCGGACTAAACCAGTAAACCCTCTGATTCACCACTCATATGATGTGTGCCATTCTGCTTGGTTGAGAGCACAATGGAGACAGTATTGTTGTGATGAGGAAGTGTTTGAACCAACTCTTCAAACTTAAACCTAGGGTAATCTCCGTGTAACTGTAGAACCATCTTGTCTAATGCCTTTGCGTTTTTAAGCACAAGTTCCACAAATGAAGCCACGTGCTTCGACTCTAATTCCAAGTGGGAGCTATTCCAAGAGGCTCCATCTTTTGATCTCCAACCTCCCACACCCAGTCTTCAAAATAGTTCTTCTCAACAGGAGAAAAAATACAAAAGAACATGATTCTTGGATTATTCGAACTCGATGATAGTTACAAGGGAGGCTTAAGGAAAATAAAAGAAGAAGTTTATGGTTAATATACGAACCTCTGTCTTTGCATGAACTGTCACCGTCTTTAAATTAGGTGAGTTTTGCAACAGTGTTTCTATACCAGGAATAACACACTGAAATATCTCTGTCTCAAGAATCAAAGCTTTTATCTTCAACATCGGAAAAGTAAAACCACGAACCTCCGCAACAGATAAAAGCTAGCATATAAGAGATAGTGAACCACAAAACAAAATATATTTATTAGTACCATTCGTAAACTTATACAGGCCTCATGAAAAGTAAACCATCGGCACACATTAACTGTGAAACCAACATTAGTAAAGTAAGTTAGAGAGTTGTAGACGTTAGATCCTAAAACATACCTGAAGAAAGTTGCACCCAAAATTAAGCTTCTCTGCATTCTGAAACTTCTCTAGCATTTCATGAAGGGATTCAAATAGAGAATCATTGATTGTGTCTCGACCTGAGTGACTGGAAACGTCCACTTTAGCTTCAGTTAAAGACGAGACATCAACTAAAGCACATGGTAACCGATAGTTGTGCATTCTGAGAGAATGGACATGTGGTGCCACAATCTGCATTGGCTCCGACACAAAACGGCTGCAGGTTATTTCTAATGTTCTCACGCCCAGCGATTTGCTGAGATCAAGAACCCTAACATTACGACAATGATCCAATTTTAAGCTTTCAAGAATCGGACAACCACATAGAATCTTAGCAACAGATTCATCGGAGATAGAACTGTAAGTCAAGGACAACTTCTTTAGCGATGTCCAAGATACAGAACATGAGAGAATCATACAAACATGTGGTAACTCGAAGCTGAGTTGCTTAATAGAGGAATTGATGTAGAAGATATCAGGAATCTTATAGTTATAATAATAATTACTATTTTGACCGACGCAGAGGGATAGATTCTCCACGTTGCGGGACATAACGAACACCATCCACCTGTCCATGTCGGCAACAGTGTGATACATTCTGGTTTTGAGATGAAACTTGACCATCTTGAGAGATGTGCAGCGAGTTAGGGCTTCGTTTATCCAAGCAGCATTGCCTGGCGGCAAAGAGCTATCAACAAAGGAAAGAAAAGGTGAATCGGACCATACATGCCTCCATCGTCTAGACAAGACACAAGTTGTGACGGCGAGTTGCGTCGGAATAAAGAAGAGGATATGTTGGAGGATCTCATCAGGCAACGAGCTTATTAAGTCAGTATTCTGGAGATGACCACCACGGAGATGATCGTTACACAATATAGGAAGACTTGAAGCGGCTGTGGAGCTCTCGTACGCCATTTTACTTTGTTAACCTAAATTTTGTTTGTATCTTTTTTCTTTGACACAATCTAAGGCCATACTTTGTGGATCCCCCATAGTGATCTTGGACCTTTTAAAATTAAAATTTAATGAATAGTACCCATAAGATCAGCCCAACTGATCTTATTCAAGATCAAGATCAGTTCTTCAACTGATCTAAAGGTCACGTGTCAGCCTGTTAAAGAAAGTTACATTTTATTTTTCATTTTCTTCCAAAGTTTTGTTTTTATTTTTTCTTCTTCTCTCGCAAACCTCGAAGGCGAAACGGCGAGAAATTTCTTCAGTCATTAAACACCAAGTCGACCGGTGGAGAAGTCAATTGGGAGATAGCTTAGAATATCAGTCTGAAATCGCTGAGTATATTTACGAAGATTCGTGTGATACAGATCCAAGATTATCAATTGACGCCGGAAGATTCTCTCTTGACGCCGGTAGGGTTTCGGTGGATGACCCTCGTTACTCGTTTGATGAGACGCGTGCTTCTTGGGATGGGTATATGATCGGGAGAACGGGTGCTGCCATGTAAACTTAAGCTCATAGTTTGAGAATTAATAGTAATAACACCCTAGATCATAGATAAGCAACAGTTTAATAGATCCAAAAATTCTTTAGCTCATTCTTGAATAGATACTACTCATAAAACTCTCTTTAGTAGACTTGTGATAGTTATTCTTTGGCACAATGGTTTGATTTGTTCTTAAGAAATTGTGATGTAGTTGTGCAATCAGTGTGTTTTCGTCTTTCTTATCTTTATGCATACCAAGTACTAGCATTGCTCCTTTTACAATTCCATTTTTGGTGAACAAATGTTGCTCTGATTGAATTTTGCAGTGAAGTAGGTGAATCAACGATAGTTCCATCATGGAAGTGGTAAAAGCTGTATGTGCACAATCATGTGAAGTCACCTTCTTCTCTCTTTCAAGTAACAAAGAGCTTTCATATAGTTTGTGGTAGATGCTCTTTTCTAGCCGAGATTTTGAGTTCTCTCTAGTTCAGTTCACCTTTGTTATTTATATATATAGCGAGTAAGTGAGAGATGAGACAGGTGACAGGGGAGAGAGAGATTTTACATTCTTCTCATTCACATTCAGTGAGAGATGATTGCTCTGTTGAGAACATTGAGATGGGTGTCCGAGAGAATGCAGGGACTACTATGGAATGCAACAAGAAGGGGACGAAGAAGTCTCGATGGAGCAATAGTAGTGTGAGTTGGAGAAGTTTTGGTACCAATGGAGTGGGTTTCAAAGGAATAGTGTGGACGGATGTGTTAGTGGGAAGAAGAAGGTTAGTAAGATTGAGAATGGAATGCTTAAGCTTTACTTGACGCCGATAAAGGAAGGCGGCGAGGAAGCAGTAATTCGACAACTAACCGGCCTGTTCCGCTTCTCAACCTTTTGAAGTAGATATGTTATGAACTTTTACTGACAACATTGTAATGGACTCTCGAGTCAATTTTTAGATTGGTAAATAAGTGTGGTGGTGAAGTTGAATTTGACAAAAATGTTCAAAGATTTTCAGTTTTCTTCAATTTGGTAATTGTGTTGGGATATAGTTGCTCAGTCTTATAACTTGTAGTTCAAAGTTGATCACTCTTCTTTTGATAATGGATGTATACAGAGTTTGAGTTGGTTATAAATTAAAGGAGGATTTGATTGAGAATATTTGGAATAAATTTGGTCATTAATCAATGTATTAATTAATTAAATAATATGTTTGTTTTTTTTTTTAAAAAATTTACTTACAATGTTTTTTATTTTATTTTATAAAAATATGGCATTGTATTTTGAATTTTAGTAAAAGTTTTATAAGTTTGCAATTAAAATGTTATTTTATAAATTTTTATAATTGTAATATGTTTAAAAAAAATATTAATAAACATTATAGTATTAAATAGTTTTAAACATACTTAAATTATATATTAAACATTAATCTTTGTATTTATTCAATATTTTTAAATTTCTATAAGAATATTATATTATTAAATCTTAAGATCTTATACCTGTTCTCCCTATAACTAACTTCTTAACAAAAGATCTTAAGCCCTGATCTTACAATATTTTTACATTATTTCTCATCTAAGATCACCTCCACATGATCCCCCTATAAATATGCCCTAATAACTTCGTGTCCTTTAAAAAAAAAAATTTTATAGAAAGACTAGTCAAATATAATATAGCAAATTTTATTAATTAGTTACTAATATCCTACTATATTATTGGTGATGTACAAATATAAAATTAATTTTAAAAGGGTTAAAATTTAGCAAATGTTTAATTTTTCAATACAGGTAAAAATGTAATTTTAATATTATATTAATAAAATCTTTTTAACTAATTATTAGTTTCCTAAAAAAAGTTATTTTCTCTCTCTGTAATTATGGAGAAATTACTAATAAATTTTAAGAAAATTATAAAACAATAAGAATTTTAAAAACTAAGATTTTATACATAAATATATAATATGATTATTTTTAATAACTATATTTAGAAGATTTTATTAAAATTTTAAATTATGATTCTCCTATTAAAACTAAATTTTATGCAATTGATAAATTAATAAATTTTATTTACTCACAATTATGATATAATTACTACTTTGAAAAATTTCACAAAATAATGATGCAAATACAACAAATAAACAATATAAAACTGTAGAATACATCAAACAAATTAAAATACTATAAAATTCTAAAATCATTAGTATTCAACAAAATATCTTATTATATAAAGTTCAATGACAAAATTTCTTATTAACGAGATCATGACACATGTCAAAAATATTGATAAGATGTTGACACGTGTCAAAAATAAATATAGAAACAAATTTGATTTTTACTATTTTACTAATCTACATGAATTAGAAACAAATTTGAGATCGTGACATGTGTCAATTGTATCATTCAGATGTTAACACGTGACAATTCTAAATTTAATAAAAATTTTAAAAATAAAAATATAAAAATTCAAAACTTACCATAAAAAGATTTTTATATATAAGTAAAATAGAGAAAAAGAAAATCTAATAAATAATAATTCGAAATTTGAAATTATAATATTATTTACTAATTTTAATTTTAAGTTGCTAATTTTAAAGAAAATTATTACTTTTATAAGATAAATAAATGATTGTGAAAATATACACTTAATTACTGTTTAAAAATGTAAATACTCACTTTTACAAAAAGAAAAAGATTGGTTAAGTTGAAAATCAAAATTACTCATTAACAAGATCGTGACATGTGTCAGTTGTATCATTCAGATGTTAACACGTGTCAATTCTAAATTTATTAAAAAATTTAAAAACAAAAATGTAAAACTTCAAAACCTACCATAAATTTTTTTTTATATAAAAGTAAAATAGGGAAAAGAAAACCTAATAAATAGAAATTCAAAATTTGAAATTATAATATTGTTTACTTATTTTAATTTTAAGTTGCTAATTTTACAAGAAAAATGATTACTTTGGTTTTATAAGATAAATAAATGATTATGAAAATTATACAATTAATTACTGTTTAAAAAATGTAAATAGTCACCTTTACAAAAAGAAAAAGATTGTTGAAATAGAAGAAATAATAATAAATTGTCTCATATTTTTTTCACCAATCAAATAATTTATTCAAAAAGACTGTTATTGTAATATATATATAAGGTATGAGTATGTAAGATTAACGTATGTGTGTTTTGTAACTATGAAAATATTAAAGTAAATAGATATATAATAGGTTATTTAATGTGTTCATAAATAAAATTTGTCGGTTGTAGTAAAGACTAAAGAGTATATTTTACAAGTAAAATATTTGTGTGTGTACAAATATTTTTAGTAGTAATGTAGATAGTATATTTGTAAATGGATATACATTAGTGTATTATAACAAAAATACAATTATTTTCTATAACTAAAAGTTTATCTCTATACTTTTATACATTGTTTTTACTTAGGAAAAGAATTGAATATATATTCTTTGCTAAATTTCATTTTATTTTAATAACTTTGAACTCATCTACAACTACTTTCTTTAACTAAAGTGTATCTGTTCTTTTTTTTTTTTTCAACCAAACAATAAATTAAAAGGAAATTCAGGGTTAGTTGCAAGCGGAGGAAGGGGGTTTACAAAAAACTTCGAGATAAGAGAACGCGAAGCACATGCATATTCCGCCTTTGTATTTGCCGTACGCGGGATCCAAGATGAAGAATAGTTGGAAGGGCGAGTTAAACTCATCGAGCAGGTTGGAGAAAGACGGACATTCTTGGATTGCACCATAGTGAGTAACTCAGCACAATCATCTCAAAATGTTGACAAGTGATTCCTACAACACGTATCCGCTCCATGGCCCACAACAACTCTTCTAACTCCAAATGCAGGGGAAAAGAGGCTCCATCTTAGATACGAAGTGAAAACATGGACATTCGAAGATGGAGATGGAGCTTACATGACCACCGTAAAAGAGAGCGCCTCTTCCCGACTAACTTATCGCCAAAGCCTTAGCAATATATCATTTGCCTCAATCAATAAACCTTGAAAAACTTTTTTGTTTATGGTTTTCCGATTGCCCATAAAATTCATGGTAATTAAAAGTTGATCAGGATCACCCTTTTGAGAGGCATCCTTCCGTAAAACAAAATCCAAATTCGATTACACCGACTCATATGAAACTCTCTCACCTGACCAGAATCGGAGATAAATCCCAAACTTCACACGAGCAACAACATTCAAAGAAAACATGATTAATAGTCTCAACCGCAGAGTCACACTTTTTACATTAAATGTCACATTAGATACCTCGGTGTATCTATTTACTTTTATAGATAGATTATTAAAATATTTACTTTATATTCTTTTAAATTTTATTTTATTTTAAAAAACTACCCGCACATCGGGCAGGTCCTAATCTAGTATATATATATATATCTATTAAACAATCGCAATATGAAAAATAAATACTATCTCAATTAAAATAATTTTTTTAAAGAAATATAACAATAATTTTTTGAAAAAAATATTGACTTATGTTCTATAGCACGGTATATCTCATAGTCTCTATAATTACCTCATAGATATTCTTTTATTTTAATTTTTGTTCTAGTGACCAGATTATTCAAAGCTTTGATTTTATTACGGAGAGATTTGAACCCAATTGTCTTTTGCCTAATACAAAATGCGATCCAGACAATGCTAGTTCCCTTGCAGTTTTTAGGGGAGATAGATTTTCGTTTCTAGAGCAAAACCAAGGCATATAGAGATTTGGGTGACAAGAGAGAAGATTAAAATTGAGAATATTGGAAAGGCTGTTGAGTGGATCAACTTCATGAATGTGTCAGTTCCTAAATGGTGGAGTTTAAAAGTCAGGTGGTGCTACTATCCGCCAAGGTCATCGGGTTTTACGGAAGAAGCTCTGATCTCCACCTCACGGCTCTCGGCGTCCACTTCTCTGCCCCTCCTCAAAAGTATTCATTTTCTAAAGAATTAATATTTAATTACTAATATAATCATTCATGCGTCCGTATTTGATGATTTTGCCTTAAATAAAACGTAACATACAATTCTTTTTTTTTGTACATGATCGTCAATCGATAACTGAGAGGAGTAACAAACCAATCTAAAAGATTTCAGAACACAATGACAAAATTATTGATAAAAACCTTTCACAAGGTTACAATCAGTGCCGTGCCAATGATTCGAGAGGCTTGGGGCAAAATTTTGTAATGAAAATTTTTAGAAAACTTAACTAACAATATATTATCTAAAATTTGTGCTAAAATAAAAAATTTATAGAATTTTTGAATCAAATACTAAGAATTATAAAAGATGATAACAAAAAGATTAATGATAATGATGATAAAGTTCAAATTTGTAGTTAAAAATATTTAAACATTGAAATTAACTGAATAAATCTATAAAAAGTATTTGTCAAATTGTACTAAAAAATACGACGAAGATATGTGGCTGCGCTTATTCCCATTTTATTAAGTAAGCACGGCACTGGTTACAATATCATTATTATTAAATCTAACAAAAAAAAAAAAAGAAAAAAAACATAATTGTTATATGGCGAAACAACTATAAAGCTGATACATCAAAAAAAGTGGAGTTCTCTCGTGTTTTGTTGCGGGCAGATCTGATACAAAGACAAATCACGATAACAACGACAATCACAAAGACCAACCCTACGG
Source organism: Camelina hispida (assembly GCA_023657505.1). Classification (NCBI taxonomy): domain Eukaryota; kingdom Viridiplantae; phylum Streptophyta; class Magnoliopsida; order Brassicales; family Brassicaceae; genus Camelina; species Camelina hispida. The sequence goes on along the minus strand of CP094634.1, from coordinate 40,442,929 downwards.
AAGATGCGATTATCATCGGAAGACCCAACCCCATCTTTATCTCGCTCTTTCTAACTTTTTCTTGTCTCTCTTCTTATATAACAAGGTCCTGTTACTTTTGTATATTAACCTCATAATAAGAGAAGACTACTGTATATACAAGTCCTAATTTCCTTATCTCCACAACTTGGCAATCAAAATTAACACAACTAAAAAAGTTAACTTACTGTGTATAGTGATTAGCCCTGCGAGTTCGGGTATACGGGTCGGGTCGGGTCGGTTTTTTCGGTTATTTGGGTATTCGGGTTTTCAAAAAATCCACCGAATATAACCGAATAAAAAATCGGTTCGGGTCGGGTCGGGTTTCGGGTCGGGTCGAATGAGAATTGATCTTGGGTTTATCCGGTTTAAATCTTAAAATTGATTGAAATCGGTATAAATCCGGTTTAAACCGGTTAAATTACGGTATATTTTGGTATAATTTTTATTTTTATTAAAAATAAAATAAAAATCGGGTTTCGGGTCGGGTCGGTTTCGGGTCCTACAAATTTTTAATCCATCCGAACAAAACCGAACCCTAAATTTTTTGAACCGAAACCCGAAAATTTCGGGTCGGGTCGGGTCGGCGGCTTCGGGTCGGGTTAAAGTCGCAGGCTTAATAGTGATAGTGAATATATGTGTACAAGTCTTTAATTTCCTTAGCCCTCCACAACTCGACAATGAAAGTTAATATCACTAGGAAACTTAACATATGTTACCAAAAAAAATCAATAGCAAAAAAGAAAAGTTAACATAACGATAAGATAGCAATCAAATCCGGCCCCGCCAACCAAGCCCAACCCATAAATAAATTTTGATAAGGCCCATTAAGAAGCGAAATGTGATGAGGGTGATTTACATAAATAATAGGGTCTAACAGTCTCATTTTGCAAATTCTCAGAAATCTTAAGGGTTTGCCGTACAAATGTATCGGAGCTGATAGAGAGAGAGAGAGAGAGAGAGAGTAAAGGGGTAACGAAAGAGAAAGACTTGTTTACTTTTCTTCTTCGTGTTTCGTCTTTTGGGGTTGGGGGTTAGTGCTTTGTTATTTTGAGGAGGTGAGAATCGATTTGAAGATATGGCGAGTGAAAGCGCTGATGTTGTTGTAGCTCCAGTGGTGGTGGAGAATGGCGGCGCTGAATCCTCTAATGGAAAAGATGAGAAATTGGTATCTGAGCTTTCGAAGAAGCTTGAGATTGCAGACGATGGTAAAGAAGAGAACGATGAAGAGGAAGAAGAAGGAAGCAAAGGTAAATCATTTGGGATTTTTTTTTTTTTTTTTTTTGGTTTACTGATTGATCACACGGTTTTGAGTGTTGGATTATGAATTTGTCTGTCAAAGGAACTAGCTTTCTAGGATTACTCCATCTGAGTTTGGTTCTTGAAATGTTTTGGAAGTTTTTTTAGATTCGATCCTTTGTTATGATGGTTGTTTAATATAACGCTTTTGTTGTTTGTAAGCTGAGGCTTCAACGAAGAAGAAGAAGAAGAAAAATAAAAGCAAGTAAGAGATGTTTTTTGTTTTTGTTTCTTCTAACTTGTAAGTTTTGGTGTTTGGCTTTATTGATGGTTTTGATTATGTTGTAGGAGGAAGAAGGAAGTCCCTCAACAGACTGATCCACCTTCAATCCCTGTCGCTCAGCTCTTCCCATCTGGGGAGTTTCCTGAAGGTGAAATCCAACAGTATAAGGATGAGTAAGTTTTCATTCCATTTCTCTTTACCATCGTGGATAGCTTTTGGGAAAAAATCGTTCATAAGTTATGTGTTGACTCATGTCAAGACTCTTTGTTTGTTTACTTTTATCACACTGTTTGTTTTCAATATATTGGTGCTTCATTTCTGTGTTTAGTAACCTGTGGAGAACTACATCTGAAGAGAAGAGAGAGATGGAGCGTTTTGAGAAGCCAATATATAACTCTGTTCGCCAAGCTGCAGAAGTTCATCGCCAGGTTTAGAGTTTTTTTTTTTTCACTGAATGACCACAGATTCTGACATCTTTTTTTGCAGCTGTTTGAAAGATCGTTTTGGCTATCTTTTTCAGGTTCGTAAATATGTTAGAAGCATAGCGAAGCCTGGAATGTTAATGACTGATATATGTGAGACCCTAGAGAATACTGTTCGTAAGTTGATTTCAGAGAATGGTCTTCAAGCTGGTATTGCATTCCCTACAGGATGCTCTCTGAATTGGTTGGTTATGACATGTGCCTTCAACCTTTTTCTTTCTATCAACACTTTTCCGTTCTTCTTTAGTTTAGTCGAATGACTTTTTAACTTTTCAGGGTTGCTGCTCATTGGACACCAAACTCTGGGGATAAGACTGTACTTCAGTACGATGATGTTATGAAATTGGATTTTGGCACACATATTGATGGTATGACGGCAAATCTTCCTTTTTGTTATTGTTTTTCTTCTTCGTTACAAATGTCAAGACAAAAATTTGAATCTCTTCTCTTGCAGGGCGTATTATTGACTGTGCGTTTACAGTTGCGTTCAACCCTATGTTTGATCCTCTCTTAGCAGCCTCTCGCGAAGCTACATATACTGGTATCAAGGTGCTGATTCTTCTTTTTGCTAATATACATTGCCTCATGAATATACAATCTACCAGTTGGATGAAGCAATGTTGTTATGCTTTGTCCTATTCAGCTTGGTTAATTATGTTGTCTTTATCCTTTTGATCTTTTCCTACTATTTCGTCCTTCTCTACAGTGGAGCCCAAATGAATTCTGAAATTCTAAGTTCAGTGTAAAATGACTTCATTTAGGCTTTGATTTGTAAAGGAACCATTTGGTTATTGCTCCTAACCTCCTTGGTGGGTTTTTTTTGGCTGGTTCAGGAAGCTGGAATTGATGTCCGTCTCTGTGATATCGGTGCTGCAATTCAGGAGGTCATGGAGTCTTATGAGGTTGAAATCAATGGAAAGGTCTTCCCAGGTATTGTTATCCGATGGCACATCTAATTATCTGCTCTTACATCAGTGTCACATTTTGTCGACCCTTAATGTAATTGTAAACCTTAATATGTTACGTGTTTTTGGCAGTTAAAAGTATCAGAAACTTGAATGGGCATAGCATTGGACCCTATCAGATACATGCTGGGAAATCCGTTCCTATCGTTAAAGGAGGCGAGCAGACAAAGATGGAAGAAGGAGAGTTTTATGCCATCGAAACATTTGGATCAACCGGTAAAAGAGATTTGCACATTCAAACTTCTAAAGAATAGGCCACTGCATCTTTGGGAGTCACCAATAATGTTTTATCCTCTGTTTCTGTTATATTGCAGGGAAAGGATATGTGAGAGAAGACTTGGAATGCAGCCATTACATGAAGAACTTTGACGTTGGCCACGTCCCCTTGAGGTTGCCTAGAGCAAAACAACTCCTTGCCACCATTAACAAGAATTTCTCGACACTTGCCTTCTGCAGACGCTATTTGGACCGCATTGGTGAAACCAAATACTTAATGGCACTAAAGAATCTGTGTGACTCTGGCATTGTTCAGGTAAAAATTTCTCACACCAGTGTCTAGATGATGATTCATTTTGCCCCAGATCTATCCTGAGTTGGAAAAAAAAACTTAAATCTTGTTCATTGTTTGATGTTTCAGCCGTATCCACCTCTGTGTGATGTGAAGGGAAGCTACGTTTCACAGTATGAACACACCATTTTACTGCGACCTACTTGCAAAGAAGTTCTCTCCAAGGGAGACGACTACTGATTCAGACCCTCTGTTTTTTTGCTCTGTTTGATGATCTCTATTATATCAGATTGTTGTGGAGATTTGTACAACTGCTTGTTTCTTTTGTCTTCCTTCGTTAACACAGACAGCTTTGAATCCCTTTTTATAAAGTTTCAATGGATTGTTAAAAAACACTTCACATGAATTTGCTCATCCATCAATCTTACTAGTAGTAAAGATAAGTAATTGATTCGTAAAGCTTCACGCTTTGGGAATTTCTCAAGTCAACTCGTAGTTTGAGAAACAAACAAAAATTGTTTACATGTATAAATACAGATACAGATATGGTGAAGAAGAGAGAGAGAGAGAGACAACATAAGAGATAGATCCATGGCGGCGACGATAGCTGCATTTTCCGGTGGTCTGAAAATGAAGGCTGGAGTTCTTGCCGTCCAAATCTCATCGATTCCTCTCCGCCGCGAATTCCCCCGTTTCTTCTCCTCTTCATCGAAGAAAGTAGCAGCGATCTCCTCATCCCTTCGAGTCTCCGCCGTTAATAACAGCCGTCACCAGCGTAATCGAAGCTCTTGGTCTCGACTTGCTACTTTCTGCACGGCAGCTCCCGACGCCGCCGGCACGACGGTTTCATCGGATGAATCGGAGAAGAAGAAGAGCGAATCTTTAAAAGAGGAGGAGAGTGTGAAGGAGACGGCGAATTTGTTGGATATAAAAGTAGGACGAATTGTGAAAGCTTGGCAACACGAGGAAGCAGATTCACTCTATGTTGAAGAAGTCGACGTCGGTGAAGCTGAGCCCAGAATCATCTGTAGTGGTCTCGTCAAATACGTTCCTCTCGATCTCCTTCAGGTCAGCTTTCATTGTTTCTCTTTTGATTCCAAAGTCCTAATTGTGAGAGAATTATGATCTGATTTGTGTGAGCTGAAATCTGTAGGGTGCATCAGTAGTGGTGCTAGCTAATCTGAAGCCGAGGAATATGAGAGGGGTTAAGTCATGTGGTATGCTATTAGCTGCATCTGACTCTGCTCATGAGAAGGTTGAGCTTCTTGTTCCACCTGAAGGCTCTGTTCCTGGAGATAGAGTTTGGTTTGGTAATGAAGACGATCTTGAGCAGCTTCCTGAACCTGCACCTCCTAATAAGGTCTCCCTAATCATTTAGCGTATCAAGGTCTGTTGTTAGTGATGGGATTTTTCAAATTCTGTGTTCTTTTTGTTGTTGTTGTTGTTGCAGGTTCAGAAGAAGAAGATGTGGGAATCGGTGCAACCGCTTTTGAAGACTGATGCTTCTGGTGTTTCGATACTTAAGGAGGAGCATTTGATGCGGACATCTTCTGGTCTTGTTACTTCACAATCTTTAAGAAATGCCAACATTTCTTGATTTTATTTGTAAGCTATATTAAGATGTTGTTTTGACAAAGAAGAGTAAGAACAAGCCGCCAAGGCAATTTTTTTCATTGCAATCAAATTGATGTTTTTCTTTTGTTGAATAATCAAAATATGGTTTATTACGAAACACAAATAACTTTAAAAGGTACATAACAAATCCCGAAATAGAACTTTTCCTCTTTGCGGTAGGCTTTCTCAGAGATCAAGCAAAGACTGAGAAGATATCACCATTGATGTAATCGTTGTCTACTAAGCTTACCAAATAGTAGCTGTTCTTCACCTGCACATTGTTTAGATCCTTATCATTAGTATCAGCTTGAACAAATCTGGTTTAAGAAAAGAAGAGAAGGAAACTGAAGATGATTTTTTACCTCCTCGAGCAACTTTCTAGAAGGATCGTCTTCTGGGTACAAGTTAGCCCAGCTTCTTGACCAAATCTCAAACGCTTCGTCTTTCCAGACTTTGAAACTGGCTGGATCCACGATTGTTGGTTGAATTACCTCCTTTGCTGGGAACACTCCCCAGGTAACTGCATTCACATCAGACTCACCGGTGTTTGATACCCAATTCTCTGCTTTGTTCACGGCCATGTAGGTGATAGAAGGAAAAGCTTTGGATTTCTCCACAAGTGTGTCTAACTTATCCTTTGAACAGAAGAACTCTAGATAAGCTTTCTGGTAGACGTAACCACCAGGACCACCCCATCCTGCCAAGTTTCAATTGCAATTACACACTTTTGTTATAAGGAAAGAAGAGAAACTCTAGAGGGGTTTGATAGGTTTTTAAGAAAGGATAGAGAAATCCTGAGTCAACTATTGTTTTGAGACATAATATTATGATATGTGATCGCAGATATGAGTTTCCTTACCAATAGCTGGGGAATCGGATTTGGCTGCATTAACTGATGGTTGGCTATTGATGGTCAGGAAACCGTTGGAGTTGACTTTTCCGAGTTGCTCGTTTATGATCTTTGTCTCTGGCTGGAGTCCATCTAATTCAGACCATGGACTGCTTTTTAAGTTTCCTATGCAAAGCTCTTTGAATTTCTGATTTGTGACAGTTTTTACAAGAAAACTTAATAAGCGAGAATGAGGAAAAAGAGAATGAAACAATTTCTATGACTGTTGGCAAAGGAAGGCTACCTCTTGAACATCGTCAATGCTTTTCAATGGGACAACCCATTCTTGCTGAAGCTTCTTGTCACGTGCTTTTGGGCGCATGAACTATTAACACATGCATTAAGATCAGCACAAATCATTAGCAATGAAAAACGAATATAAAGATGGCAAGCAAACCAAGCATCTATGATAATGGTAGGATAAAATAACAATATGCAAATACAATAATCAAGTAAATCAAGAAGAACTACTAAAATAAGCCCTTCAGAATCCAAGTTCGCAAAATCTAAAGTAGAATGTCAGAGAACTAATGAATATGTGGTACCTGATAATCAGAAAGTGTACTGTATGAAGCACTGCGTGAATCACCCCATCGTCCATGTGGGAAGTCATTCCAGCCCTTTGTTCTAGATATGTAGCTCTTAGGACGGTTTGCCCTGCAAATATCAGGAACAAATATATGATATTATTCTGTCCTCAAAGAGAAAAAGTTTAAAGATCCGGGACAAAATTCAGAGCAAGAGAAACAAAATGCAGGTTACCAGAAAATAGGGCGAACATCTTCACTAATACGGAAAACATTTGCAGGGCGTCTCCAAGGTAGAGAACGAGAAATTTTTGACTCATCAATCAAACCAAGGTTCTGCAATTGGAGCAACATTGTTAGGTTTGTGTGTTAGATATTATTACTACAACGAAAAAGAGATTGAAGGAAATGAGGAACAACCATCAATATCCCAATAGCTGACTTGTCAACGTTCAATGTGTACAGATGAAGCGTAGTGATTCCATGGGCCAAAATCTTTTTGCACATTTCTGTGGCATAGTGAATACCATAAGCTTTAACAGCTTCGTCATTATCCTTAATAGGCTCTAAGGCAGCAGTGAGCTCAGCAGGTATCTATAACAATAGTAGCATAAATAGAATATAAGTCACAGAATCATAATATCTGAAAACATTAGTTATTAGGCATCATCACCAAGGGTCTATATAAGTCAGCTAAATCATATATGATCAGTAAGCAACCACATAGATACAAGAGAACTCAAAAAACTTAAGCCTTTAAGCACAAAGACAACATTTTTCTACAGAGCAAGCCATAGATCACAAAACATACCTTGGTTTTGCAGAAACCAGCCATACGCAAGAACCCCTTGTAGTTGGAAATGGGCATAATTCCAGGAACAATGGGACAGTTGATCCCGATTTGCCGACAGTCATTCACAAATTTGAGGAAGATATCAGTATCATAGAAAAGCTGTGTAACAATCAAATCAGCTCCAGCATCAACCTGTTCAGATACGAACCACAACCCATCAGATCAGATCAAACACGAGTAACCAAACTCAACACACACACACACACAAAATGTAAAGGCAAGAACACAAAACTGAACCTTTTTCTTCAGGTAAGCAAGATCACTCTGATAAGATTCAGGAGTAGCAAGTCCATCAGCTTCAATAACATCCGGATGAGCCTCTGATTTCAAAAACACACACAAATCCTCAATCACAAATACATTAACAAAACCAACAAAAAGAGGGGGGAGAGGCAACAAATTCAATACCAGGATAACCAGCAACAGTGATACCAAAGTAATCACCATACTTGCTTCGCATATGATTAACCAGATCCAAAGCACAAGCGAAACCACCTTCAACCTGAACGAACTTATCTTGTCCATGAGGAGGATCTCCTCTAAGAGCAAGCACATTCTGAATCCCATTAGATCTAATCGTCTCAAGAGCGTGATCAATCTTCTCAACAGGCATGTTGGTACAAGTGAGATGCATCATAGTCTCGACGCAAATCACATTCTGCATCCTCGAAGCGATCTCGAGAGTGAGATCGGCGGTAGATCCTCCGGCACCCCAAGTGATATCGCAGAAGGTAGGTCCGTAAGAGACCAATCGATCCATACGTTCAAAGAGATTCTCGACACCATCCTCCGTCTTCGGTGGGAAAAACTCGAAGGAGAAAGCTGTTTGGCCTTGTTCCGTCACGGATTTGATCTTATCAACCACCTTCATCTTCTCTGAGCTCGAGGAGGAGGAGATCCAAATCCCAGATTCGGAATTAGATTAGGTAAGGTGGGAAGGAAGTGGTGGAGAGGCTATAGTGTTTCGTTTACTCGCACTCTTTTATACTTACTAACCTCTCTCTCATTCTACAAAAGGAAGAGATCCAACAACTTTGGTGGTAAGTGCCGTGCCGGTAACCGGTAAATTTTTAGATAAAAGGGTTTGAATGGTAACTGCGGTCAAAGCGGTCAAATTCGTCTGTGATAAACTGATTTTGAGTGTGAATGGTTGCAGCGGTTGGGGCGGATAAATCCGTCTGCGGACTGTACCGCTTTTTATTTACTGGGGCGGATAAATCCGTCTGCGGACTGTACCACTTTTTATTTACTATTTAGCAAATAGAGTCTGCATTGGTTCGTCTAAATAAAGCAGAGATAAGATCGATACGTACCAACTACAGACCGCTTTTGCTTACAAATAGAATTGGTCTGCAGCTGTCTGTGTAGTTGGTACGTATCGATCTTATCTCTGCTTTATTTAGACGAACCAATGCAGACTCTATTTGCTAAATAGTAAATAAAAAGCGGTACAGTCCGCAGACGGATTTATCCGCCCCAACCGCTGCAACCATTCACACTCAAAATCAGTTTATCAATATTGTTATGGCTTACAATTATTATAGAAATCTGTTATTCAATTATCTTCAATATTTATCAAAAATATTAGTATTTATTTAACTAAGATACTTATGGTATTTATTTTATTTTATCACAGTTTGTTTTTCTAAAGTTGCTACAATACAGAAACATGTTCAATTATTGTACTTTTTCTGAAATATTAATTATAATATAAATTATAAAGTTCTAAAAGTTTGAAATCTCTCAATGTGTTTTCATAATTTTCTTTTTTTTTTTCCCAACTATATATATTTTTTTCTTCATAGAAAATTAATTAGGTAGGTGAGCGGGCCCCACATCACCTACCACCGGGAAAGCCAATCCACACTGTCGGTCATCGGACCGTGGCTATCAACAACCGCAACAACGGACACTAGCTAGCCCAGGAGGATCACGTGCTTAATCATCTGGCAATCATAGACAGAACAAACCGGTACACAATTGGTTATATTAGTCCTCAGACCGGGTACTGGTTTTTGTTTTCTCACTAAATAACCAAAATCCGGTTTAAAGTCCAAAAGACATTTTTTTTTCTTTGGTCTAAAAGATTCCACATATGGTACTACTGAACTACTGATTCGAGTTGGATACATACATACACACAACAACAAAGTCAAAATCTATTTGCCAACCGACAGAGTTCGGTTGGTTACAATAACAGATACACTCCGGTTCAAAACTATTTTCTTCACAATTCAAGTGTAATCCAAATGGTGGGAATGAAATCAGTCTTATTTGGAGCAATATCAAACATTTACGATGTTCCAAACTTCTCTGGACATGTCGATAGTCTCGGTAACACCATCCTCATACATTACCTGGAGCAAATATATATTTTGTCTCTTAGATTTCGTAAAACGAGATAGAAGGTGATGAACACAATAGAGTTAAAATTAAGTCAAGTGGATACCAAGTGTTTTCTTGAAAACTCATCGTATTGTGTAATGATGCCAAAACACCTGAAACTTTCGACTATTATTGTCAAAAACTAGTACACCTTAATTAACAAACAAAGTAAAAATGCTACTGAGCCTTTTGTTTATATTGCAATATGAATGCTTTCTGAGCCTTGCTTATTGTGCTTATACCTCTGCTTCGTGGGACGTGCTAAACTGATCACCACACCAATGCAGTTACGGGAACATATTTGTCTTGGGCTACTGTTGATCCAAGATTTTCCTGACGCATCCAAATTTTTGTCTCATACCTCCGAATCGATCGAGAAGCTTGTCGTAAATAGAGCCATATAATTAATACTAACCGGCAACGCGTCTACCTCTCTTTTTCACCTAACCAGATGTATATGATCATATTATAAGTTACTGTTTAACATGCCACATAACAGGATGAATAAATTCGAAATTGTTACAAAACCATGATCATGAGACTATTCAACAGGAGCATCTATTTATGTAAGCTTCTCTTCCAGATAGACTTCAGTTTCAGTTTTACCTTTTTACTTGCCACTGGTTTCACATCTTCTTCCAAAGTTGTCTTCTTAGCTTTAATAGGTTTTGCACCTAGTTTTTTTCTGCAATCCACTGAACCACAGTAGCAATCTTGATCTGCACCAAACTGCACAAACCTGCTATATTTCTTAGTATCACAACTTAAATATTTTACTTTATAAGAGACAATAGTAAGTAGTATCCAAGAATATTGCACAAGCTAAGGTATTATTGGTGGATGCAAGAAAATGTTCTTACTGGTAATCGTAGGTCAACTCCTCGCCTTTGTTAATGAAACGGTTAGCAAATATGCCGATTCTTGTCTCTCCATCAATTATCCTAATGGAAACAAAGAAAGACCATTATACAAACAACTTTATCCCAACTGTATTGAAGAGAAGATGATGATGAGCAATATTAATAAACAAACCATTTCTGCATCTCTGCATTAGGATCGCAGCTGTGATTAATATATCTTGATTTATTCCCCTTATGAGTAGCATCAATCACCATGTTATAGCTTATCTGACACAAATAAAAATTTGTCTCGACTTGCTTCAACTTCCAAAGCCTTTCTTGACAAATCTTTTCGTCGATAACTATTAGTGAGCAATAGATTTAACAAGATAAGTCAATGGCACAGTAAGCAGAGTATACTGTATACACACAAGTAAACATGAGCAACAATGATATAACATCACCTTCTCCAACATATTCGATGATAAAATCTCCTGATTCGATATCTTCATCTGCTGCAATACCATTTCCACATTTCTCTGTCTACAAGAAACAACTTATTCAACCAATAGCCCTAAAACGCAATTTTTTTTTTGTATGAGCCAATTTGCAATATACAAACCTGAACCAACTTCATCTTCTTGATATGTCTTTGTTGGAACGGCTTGTTGGTGCACTCACCTTTGCATGTGCAACTAGATGAACAGTTTGATTGTAGAGTCCTATAAATCAAGGAAAAGTACAAGAAAAGTCAAAATCAATGCAGACAAGAATCTTTAAATCAGATGAGTATATGTGATCATAGTGACTAAAAATAGAGTCAGATTTTGGAAACATACACACAACTGCAATCACTTCCACAGATTTTTGAAGAACCAGGATCCAAGGAGCAAGAACAGAATATGCCATGATCTTTAACTATCGTTTTTAATTTCTCATTCAAGTATATATCTTTAAAACAAGACTCGCTCATGTGAAAACAAAAGAAACAAGAATGTATCTAATGAACTGTGAAAGAGTAAGTAAGTAAGAAAAAAGAAAAGACTTTGTATCTGTAACAATGAAAAAGGATACTGCGCTTGATGAAGACAGGCTTGTCGTCGTCCTTACTCAACCGATCCGGAGATTCCAATTTCTCCAATTCCCCGACCTGTTTTTTTAACTTCCTGTTTTCAACCCGATCGGAACCCTAATAAAAAAACAAAGATAAACCTAAGATCGTATACAAAAAACATAAAGCCGTAAAGATGATTAAAAAGAACTCATGAAGACTCTGATCGAATGTACCTTCTTGGCAGAAGACATGGTAATAGACCGGAACGATTCGAGTTTTGATGCAGAAACTTCTTAGAAAACCAAATCAAATAAAGAAGAAGAAGACGATGATGATGATGATGATGAATCAGTGGCAGAGGAGAGATAGTAAAAAGAAGGAAGACGTAACGGAGAAAGAGCGGCAGTTGCAGTTTTCCTTTTTTGAGGATTTTGAAATCTCTTCGCAGAAAGGTAATAAATCTTCTTAAAAGGGTATAACAGTAATTGCGATTTATTTCCTATAAACGGTTTTTAGACATAAATGGGCTTTTGATTATCGAACTGGCCCAATCCAATAAAACCCATTACTTGGCTTTACGTCAATGGGTTTATTTATTTTGTTTCCGTAAAAATGGTGTATTAGGGCATCCTTAATGGAATAACTTTTTTTTGTGTTCTTAGATTAAATATATAGTGAAAATAATGTAAGATTAGTTGTTAAGATCATAGGTAAAAAAAATGGGGGAACTAATTTTGGTGTTCTTAGAATAAAAATATAGTGAAAAAAACATTATAAATAAATTGTAAAAAACAAACATACAAATTTTGTTACTAAACAAATAACCATCGTCTTCACCATCATGTTTTAAATTTTCAGGTGGTGCTGAAATGGAACTGTTGTAACTCCTCGATGGTTTTGGATCTTCATGTTCAATGCCTTTCCTGAAGAAATCAACACAGACTTCTCTTCACCTTCTTCGATAGCTCTCCTCTAACAAGTTTCTCATACAACGAGCCTTTTTCTCCAATGCTGCATAACTTACAACTCCGTCTTTTACCGCTTTGTGCTCAAGCTTGTCCCTATTTGAGTGTCAATTTACCTCTCCAACTTTGTAAGTCCTGTGACGATCATAAAAACAGAGAAAGATAGATGTGTAAAACAAGAAGAAAAAGTCTGGCGGTGCTATCTTTCTTGCATCGTGAGAAACAACCAAAAGATCAATATCAGTTTCAGTCATAAGTTTCAGGTAAGAGGAAACACAACAAATGCTATAGACAATCATGCTTTAAGACCAATGAGATTAAGACAACCAAAAATTCCACGGAGAATGATTCAAACAAAATCTAAAGAGATACACAATGAATAGCCCCAAGATCCACAAGATGTAAATAAAATCAACTCAAGATATCTTGAAATTGTTCAATCTAGTTGAACTCTATAAATTCAAACAGAACGATAAAATCCACAAGAACAAAAGTGAAGTTTCAGCCAAACAAACATAGGAAGAAACGAGACCTTCTATATACCACTTCAACCCAAATCAAGAATACAAAACAAAAGATGTGTTCGAAGCTGCAGACAAAACAAGGATCTAAGGTTCCAAACAATGGCACATTGAATCCCTAACCCTAGATAAATCTGATAACAAAAACCCCAATTATAATCAAACAACCGCAAAATTTCGAAACCCAAGAACCCTAAGACTACTCACGTAAAAATTAAAGCAATTAGAGAGCAAACGAGAGAGAGCGATAGATTACGAGCAGTAGGAGAAGATACGGAGAGAGGAGCCGGTGGATTCAGTCCAAATCAAGCATCATCAACCCGCAATTTTCGCTCCCACGGTTCAAGTATTACAATTTCTACAAGTTGAATATACGAATAAGGAACAACACTCTCATCGATAATTAATTAAATCGAACAATCAAAACATAGTCACCAGTACCAAATCCCTTGGGAAAAAATTCACAATAGCGAGATAGACGAAGGAATTCGAAAACAATAAAAACCTAAGAATCGTCGTCTCTAGAACATGAAGGCAAAATGAAATTTAAAGAAGATGACGAACTGAGAAGACGTCGTCGATGTAATCGTCGGAGAAACGAGGAAGCATATCGGAGATTATGGTTTTGAGTCGAGAAGCGGACTCCGATTCTTCGATTTCGAAGGGATGGGAGAAATGAATATTTTTCTCTCTCCAAAATATCTCAACCAATCACAACAGAGGAAACAAAGAAGAACTGCGTTGTGGATCAGTTCTATCCCCAGATCAAAATTTTTGATCTAAGCCCACTATTCCCTTTTTTATTAATATAATTGGGCTAAGAACATACAATAGTTCTGCCATTAAGGATGGCCTTATGGTAATGCACTATTTAATTAAATTTTTATCATCATAAATAAATGTAATCATCCATATTTCGAAGAGGAGAGAGAGCACGAAACTTTTAAGGTAACACGAAATCGTTCTTCTGCAATTCAAACTTCGTCTCCGTAATTCGCACTCTAGTTCTCGTGTTCGTCTCCGGAGGTCTCGTCTCCGTCGTATCTAGTCAAGCGTGAACGATTTCGATTTGGTTTTCTCAGGTGATCTATCTTTTTATACTCTGCTTTAAATTCGATAAAATTTTGTGAAAATTTAAGTCCTCCGGATCGGATTATGAAACGCTATGCGTTTGTTTAGTGGTTAATCGAGCTTATACTCTTGTTCCTTTTGATCTTTATGCTTCTTCTTTGTTGTGTATGCCAATTTTATAGTTGACTGATTTGATCAATTGTGATTACTGTAGATCCGCCAGGGGAAATTGCGTCAGCGGTCTCGAATTTATATGAATTTTTGTGTGTAGATTTGTTCAGTTTTGGGACTTTGCTTATCCGATTCAAGCACCTTTGACGCTTTTATCTTAACTGTTGTGATTAGATTCCTAAATTCGAATTCAGAAAGATTTGGGGCATATTGAAATGGGGTGTAATAGTGAGTCAGAACAAACTTAGGGATCAAAGTTCTGGGCTGATATAAACCTGTTGAATTATGGGATAATACAAGATCATCCTTGAGGGGATTGTTGTGGTTTATTCTTGTTTTTACCTGTGTGCTTTAGCTTACTTTGTGAACGTAATTGTTAGAGCTAAGTCTGATCTATATTTTTTTTTTATCTCTAATTGCAGACAAAGGTAGATTCTCTGGTGGGTTTTGAGAGACAGACATGTTGCATGTGGTGGTTAATGTCTAGGTAATGAAGGCTATATGTGATAGATTTGTTCCTTCGAATTGTTCTTCATCAAGCACAGGTGAAAAGCGTGATAAATCCGGGACATCTCTAGTTTCAGATTCAGCATCTAGTGATAACAACTCAAACTTGACGTTATGCCCGGATGTGGTTGAATCTTCCTCCCCCGTTTCTCAACCGTCTAAGGAAGCTTCAACTTCCGAGGATAAGCCAGATTGTTGTACCACACATAACAGTTGGACAGTAATTTTAAAAACAGCTTCTATGGCTAGTGGGGCAATTAGGAGATTTCAAGAGCGTGTATTAGGGCCGAGTAGGACCGGTATTTCCAGCAGTACAAGTGAGATATGGCTCCTGGGTGTCTGTTATAAAATCTCAGACGGTGAATCCTCTGAAGAAGCAGATTCTGGTCATGTCTTGACTGCATTCGGACAAGATTTTTCATCTTTAATACTAATGACATATCGTAGAGGTTTGTATATTCACTTCAAACTCAAGCAAGCATAAAAGTTTTCACAGATTACTCACGAAGTTAGTTTACAGGTTTTGAGCCTATTGGCGACACAGCTTATACTAGTGATGTTAACTGGGGCTGCATGCTTCGAAGCAGCCAGATGCTCTTTGCACAGGTCTGCTTATTACTGTTGTAGCTTGAGACTTCAAAACTTTACACGTTATGTTCTAAATTTCCAGATCTTTAACAGGCATTGCTATTCCAAAGGCTGGGAAGGTCTTGGAGGAAAAAGGAATCTGAGGTTAGTTAATTGTGATATCCAGTATATGCCTTAACAATATAAGGAGCATAAATCTGGTTTCTCATGAGTCCAGTTTAAGTTAGCTTGCTTGGTTTAAAAATGCAGCCGCCTGAAGAGGAATACTTAGGGATATTAGAACTTTTTGGTGATTCTGAGGCTTCAGCATTCTCGATTCACAATCTTATACTAGCTGGAGAATCTTATGGCCTGGCTGCTGGGTCATGGGTAGGACCATATGCTGTTTGTCGATCATGGGAATCATTGGTTCGGAAGAAAAGAGAAGAAACTGATGTTAAAAACAAGTCGTTTTCCATGGCTTTTCATATCGTTTCTGGCAGTGAAGATGGAGAGAGAGGTGGAGCTCCAATTCTCTGTATTGAAGATGTCACCAAAACTTGTGTGGAATTTTCAGAAGGAGAAGCTGAGTGGACGCCAATTCTTCTCTTGGTGCCACTGGTTCTCGGGCTTGACAAAGTGAATCCCAGGTTTGTGATTTTATCAAACTGATTGCTACGCGATATGTACTATAGATGTCATGAATTTTCGTTTTCCTCAGAAGATGATAGCAGAGTTTGAGTTTGACTGACTTATTATGAAATTTGGCTAAATCTTTCTCAAGAGACTATTATTTTGTTGTCAGGTACCTTCCATCTTTGATAGCCACTTTCACTTTCCCTCAAAGCCTCGGCATTTTGGGCGGCAAACCAGGTGCATCAACTTACATAGTTGGAGTTCAAGAAGACAAAGGCTTCTACCTTGATCCGCACGATGTTCAACAGGTTTCCTTTAACACTCCTTATGAATCCTTAAATAAAAACAAACAAGAATTAGTGTAGTGTTTTTACATCTGGCACGTTTTGATTTGAGGTTTCAGACATTTAAGGTGGTCCATATTTTCCTTATATTGTCCCCATCACATTCATTCATCCATCCTCTAATTAGTTTGGGGACTGATTTTACTCAGTCCATGTGCTTCATATGACATTTCAGTGTCACTAATTGAGCCTTATCGGTAATGGTTGTTGATAGGTAGTGACAGTCAACAAAGAAAATAGAGATGTTGACACATCGTCTTACCATTGCAAGTGAGTTTGATTGATTATTTTGCCTTATTTAGTGTTCTGTCTCTACATGATTCATACTTTCTTATTCCTACTAAATCTGGTACTGTGGTACAGTACACCCCGTTATGTTCCGCTGGAGTCACTTGACCCGTCACTAGCTCTCGGATTCTATTGCCCTGACAAAGGTATTTACTAGTTTCTAAGGATTGACGCTTGGTTTGTTATTCAGATTTTATAAACAAATTCGGTTAAGCCATTTCGGTTAAGCCATTTCCAGTTTGATGTGGTTACTTTGTTGCTTGACACTGATCTCTTCCAACTCTGTAACAGCTGATTTTGATGATTTCTGTATCCGAGCAACAAAGCTAGCTGGAGAATCCAATGGCGCTCCTCTCTTCACTGTTACGCAATCCCACAGAAGGAACGACTGCGGAATTGCAGAAAGCAGCAGCATAGTGACATCTACAGAGTTCTCTGGTGAGGAGGAACATGAAGATGACTGGCAATTACTTTGAACACTTTTTTTTTTACTTAGCCATTCATTATTTTTCATCATTGTGTGACTTTGTTCAATTATCGAAAATACCATTCTTTTTACATCGATTACTGAAGATTTGATGTTTGTATAAATAATAAAAAACCCAAACCCCTTTGTTTACTGTATTTAAACTATTGACTTACTTAAGTCAAAAGTATTTAGACATAGATTGAAGAATAAGAAAAAGGAAGACTCGAAAAACCAGAGGGAGTGTTGACGTTGATCCACTTCCCGCCATTCTTCTCCGCCGTCGTCGACTTCACCATCATAGTCCCACTTTCTTCACCGCCGCCACCAATCATTGCCACCGCTTGGCCACTCAAGCTACCAGCGAAAACCGAAGTCATCGTCGTCACAGGAAGCCTAATCGTCTCCATAACAACCTTCCATTTCATCGAATCATCCTCAATTTCCCAACGAGGCTGACTCTGTCTCTCACTGTCAATAAAACACCATAACCTACAACCACCTCTGAAATCTCCGGCGGATTCAGCGGTGGCGGTGCGACCTCTCGGGCTTAAATCAGGGAACGGCCAGACGTTTTCGATTACAGACCAGGAATTCGAAACCGGATCGTAAATCTCGCCGTCGGATCTGAACTGGCCTTGCGTCTCCGTACCGTAACCGCTCAACACGCAAAATCCAAGATCCGTCGCCAACATCGAGAACCCGTGGCACTCGTCTCTTCCTTCGTTCATCGGAGGAAGCGTCGTCCACTCGTCTTTCTCAACATCGTACACTTCAGCAGATCGGAGAGCGTTCTTCTGATCATCATGACCACCGGCGACGTAAACCTTCCTCGAACCACCAACAGAAGCGCAAGCGAAGAACGATCTCGCCGCCGACATCGGTTTCCCTCTTCTCCACCTCCTTCCGCTTCCTTCTCCGGCGAAGAAATCCAAAACGAAGACATCTCTCACAGGCTGCAACGTCTCCGGATCCCAACCGCCGATCAAAAGCA
The DNA here is from genome assembly GCA_023657505.1 of Camelina hispida. NCBI lineage: Eukaryota > Viridiplantae > Streptophyta > Magnoliopsida > Brassicales > Brassicaceae > Camelina > Camelina hispida. The sequence goes on along the minus strand of CP094634.1, from coordinate 40,424,743 downwards.
CTTTCCCAGCGTCCTGAACCGCAACGCACTCGCAGAACAGAGGAATCTTTTCAGGAATCGCGACGCGGTGCCACGTGTCAAGCGTTGCGTTATAAACGCTTAAACCGTAAAGTGGCGTCCCAGTCACACGCGGTTGCTGCTGGTGCTGAATCATCATCATCTGAGACACGCTTCCTTCTTCTTCTTCCTCTTTCTTCTTCTCATCATCAATCATCAACGTCGGTGATGGAGTCAGAGGTTGAACAAGACAGAGAAGAGACTCAGCTTTTCCAAAACTGATCCGTTCCTTGTTGAAAGAAGAACCGGAGATTACACATTTCCATGAACGGCAAACGTGTTTCATGGAAGAATGAAACTGAAAAGGAACCCTGACTAAACACTCCATCGCTAATTCCTCAGGTAATCCTGGGATTAAATCTCCTTTAATCCAACCTGATTTCTTCTTTGACACTCCCATTATTTACTAATTTAAGTAACAAACTTTATTATAGCTTTAAAAAAAAAAAGCTTCTTGAAAGAACAAGATTCTATGATTTTGATATAATCGGAAAACTGTAAAAGACACTCAAGAAGATGTGATTGGGGTAAAAGCTAAGTGTGGGCAGAGGGTTTTTATAACAACGGAAGACACTGAACAAAGACGGTCTGTCTCTAGATGATAATTATCATCTTTCTTTCTTTTTTTCTATAAAATAAATAATTATCATTAGTATTTCTTTATTTTTGGTATTTTCCGAAAACAAACAAACGAAAAAATACAACACTAAATTTAAAACACTAGCTAGAAAGATCTACAAATAGTTTTAAAAACTGTTCAGTCAATATGCATCACACGATAAATGTAAAAGCATTAAATAAGTTGACGGATATTGGCAATTTTATGTTTTGTTATTATGTGAAGTTACAAATCATTCAATAATAATTCATTTCTTCCAAATAAATGAGTAAAAGAGGAGGAGGACCACGCAATTTTCATCTAGAAATTTTTTTTTTTTCGTTTTGTTTTTGGAGATATATATGTGAAGAAAAAATGCCGTGAGGGGATTTGATTCACTCGAAAAAATCGTACGAGAAGTATCAAATAATTATTTAGATAAAAATAATTGGGGTTCTAGAAGAAAGAAGTCCATGTGGTTACGATGACTTATCTTCTTTCTTATCCGTAAGATCGACAATAGGGTGACACATGGACCATAGCACCGTCGTCCTCTTCCAAAAATAAATATCATCTAACCATCATCTTCAATAATGTTATGTATCCAAAAAAATTAAAATATCAGTTTACCCTTCAACGAATTAACGATTTTTTTTTCTGAAAGTTTGACAGTGACGTAATTCTCATTTGTAAGAGCTTTTGATATAAGTTTAGATATAACTTTACCACTTCAATTAAGTTTAACTAGTTTAGTTCTAATTATACCATAAACGTATCTAACAAGTAACAACGATAAAGATTCGTGTACTACTGTTCATTGAATAATAATATATTCTTTTGTTTCTGAGCTAGACATGTTTTGACTTTTTATAACAAGTACCACTTCAGTTAAGTTTAACTAGTTTAGTTCTAATTATACCATGGATGCATGTAACTAACAATTACTATTAGTTAACTTATATATTAAGATTCGTCGAGTAGTACTACTGTTCGTTAAAATAATAATATATTTTTTTGTTTCTGAGCTAGAAATAATTTGATGACAAGAACCAAAGAAATTGCTCTATTATTGTTTTTCTAAAAATACCCCGAAAAAATCGATGGCGGAATGAAATGACAATGAATAGTATTATCCAAAAATGCAATCAATGAGGTAGGAACATTTATAGGAAACGTAAGGGTGTGTGTGTGAGTGACATTAAAGGGATGTCTATGTATGCTCCATTTCTGCAAATCACACTATAACTCCTACCCATCTGCCGACCTTTTTTTTCCTATATTTCTCTCGTGCCAAAAATTCCATCAAGATACGTCTCTTACTATTATTACAAACGTGTTTTCTTAACAAATGTATCTAATTGGAAGGGGTTTCTTTAATTACCTGTTTTAAACCTGTTCCTGAAGCTTTCTAGTAGTATAACTTTGTATCAGAATTGGTTCCATACATTCTCGTTTTATTATGGGATCTGTTTTACTCTTTTGAGAGCTTTATTACCCATCGTTCTTATAACATTCTCTTTGATTTGAGATGTACATATGTATTCCTTGTTATGTAGTAATATAGATAACAAAGTTGACCGTAAATAAAAAAGAATACTATAAGATTCGGGAAAATTGGTTTTCAATCAAATGATGAGCATTTAAAAGTAATAAACCTTCGCTTCTTGTTTTCAGATACTAAAACTTTTACTTCTAAAGAGTAGTAACAGTTTCGATTTTAACAAACATGTTACTAGGACGGTATTAATAATAATGGTCTATAATCAATGGTTCAATAATAGTATGAAATTATGAAGTAACTTTGAAATGGACTAGTTCGTTAAAGAATCCTGATTCATTTCTCCAAGACAAATTTTGACGAAAGAAAGGATTGAAAACGCCTCACAAGATGTTGTTTTAGTGTTCGTTGAATTGTAAATCGTCGTCAAAAACGATTATAGCATGACAATGACAAGAGGTTATTGACATTTTTTTTTGTCAAAGTGCTTTCTATTTAAACTGAAATTAAAAAATTACAAAGGTCCAGCCTTAGTGTTTTTGGGCCAAGCCCAGTGAGCAAATTAGAAAAATACATAGTGGAAGGATCTTGAACTTGAACCTAATAATAGGCTAACCTAGTCGATGGAATAGTAAACATCACTCGATCATCTAAGGAGTGGAGAACCAGTGCTGTAGCATCAAGGCAGACATCGATGGGTTGGAGTCCCTGTAAGAATCAATTCTGCTTCGGATCGTGGAATCAATGAGGCGGAGAAGTTGGTCAGTGGTTCTGAAGTGATGGCGATGAAGTCGATTATTTCTCTCGGACCAGATCAAGTAGGACGAACACTGCCAAGCAAGTAGAGTTAGCCGACAGCGTGCCTTTGAGCCTTGTAATGTTTGCATCTGCAACACGGTTGAGTCCCAAGAAGTTTGAGGTTGGATCTGGCATTTGTTTGCAATCGATCTCCACACGGTCCAAGTGAAGGAGCAAGAGTAGAAGAGATGTGAGCGGCTTTCTGGGAAGAGGTTACAAAGGATGCAGCTTGGATCGGTCTGTAAGCCCCAGTTCAAAAGGCGATCCCTAGTTGGAAGTCGATCTAGGATTAGAAGCCAGGTTAGAAAGCAGTGCTTCGGGATTCCTCCTGAGATCCACGTTACTTTACTCCATGGTACTTTGGGCGAGGGATCCCGGAGTTTGTTATAAACCAGTCCGGTGGAGAAACGGTTTGTAGTAGGACCCGTGACTCCAGGAATTTCCCAATCATAAGTGTCCTCAGTATCAGTGAGGTTAACAGTCGTGAGATAGACTTGAAGAGTTACCTGTTCTTCTGATCTTGCATGAGGCAAACACCAGCGACCACGGGTAAAGAGTTGAGCAAGAGTGGAGTTCTTGGGGATTCCCAGACTAGATTGTGTATGATTCCGGAGATAGTGCTGTAGTTTCCCGAAGGGTGACCAATTATCCGACCAGAACCTGCAGGTAAGACCATTCCCAATCCTTAGCTTTATCCAATTATATGCTATCTCTCTAGTTTTAACCAACTTGTTCGCCAGCCAAGAGTAACTTGGCCTTGGTTTCATTGTCCAGAAGTTGCTGAGTGATCCCCGAAGAAAGTGAGCTTTAAACCATGCTACCCAGATCGATCCGGACCTAAAAAAGAGCAACCAAATCAGCCTAATGGTACATGCTTTATTCCAGAAGGTGAGATCTCTTATTCCTAGTCCTCCTTGATTCTTTGGCTTTGTGACTTTGTCCCAAGCAACTCTAGCAGAGTGGTGGCCTTCTAGAGTTCCCTTCCAAAGGAAGGCACTACATAACGAATTTATCTTTCTAATGCAGGCCTTAGGGAGAACGAAAGTAGATGACCAGAAATTCGAAAGACCGGCAATGACAGTATTAATAAGTAGAAGTCGACCCGCAAAAGATAAGGCTTTTGTGCACCAGTTGTTTATTTTTCCTTTAACCTGTTGCAAAAGTGGTTCACAGTCCTGAAGCGAGAGTTTCTTTGTGCATAGGGGTACACCAAGATATCTCACAGGGAGTACGCCATGAGAGAGGCCAGTAGTGGTTGCAATAAGGTTGGTTTCAGCCTCAGTCATTCCTCCCGTATAGAAAGATGATTTTTGTACGCTAATAGCTAGACCAGATAGCTCCTCAAACTCTTTGAGTACTTGCAGGACATTTTGTAGTGAAGTTAGCGACCCATCCAGGAATATCAAGAGATCATCCGCAAAACAAAGATGGGTAAGCTTTGCCGTGTCACAGTGGTAATGATAGCCTATCTTTCCATCCTCTGCAGCTTTGTTCAACATTAGGGAGAGTGTGTTCATTGCAATCACAAAAAGGTAAGGGGAAAGGGGGTCACCTTGCCTTAGTCCTCTTTTACCTTTAAAATATCCATGAACTGATCCATTGTAACCTAACATGAAGTTTGGAGTGCAGATACAAGCCTTTAACCAGCATATGAATTTATCAGGTATAGCCAAACCTTGGAGACACGTGAAGAGGAAATCCCACGAGAGGGTGTCAAAAGCTTTCGCTATGTCAACCTTGAGTACAATTCGCTTCGGACCCTGAGCCTTATGATAGCCATTGACCAGTTCACCGGCTAGGATTGTGTTTTCCAACAGTAAGCGATCCTGGACAAAAGCTGTTTGATTGGGGAGAATCAGTTCCGGGAGAATAGGTTTTAGTCTGCGAACAAGAAGCTTGGAGATAACTTTGTATAACGTGTTCAGACAGGAGATGGGGCGGTAGTCAACAATCTTCGAAGCTCCTGGCCGTTTTGGTACTAGAGTAAGAATTGTAGCATTCGCTGACGATGGCAAGAAGGAGGAGTGGAAAAAATGACTTAGCGAAGCAGTGACTTCTCCTCCTAAGATGTCCCACGAGCCTTTATAAAAGCCTGAGGTTAGTCCATCAGGGCCAGGCGCCTTGTTTGGGTTTAGCTTGAAGAGCACTGAGGTGATTTCGGTCACTGAGGGGATAGCAAGCATCGAACAAGCTTGACCTTCACTGCATCTGAAAGGGTTTATCTGACGCAACCAAGTGAGAGTACTAAGGTATGAGAAGCATGGTAGACAGGGCGGTGCTAAGATTGCCTGGAAGTGAGCTAATGCATGAGAACTCATCTCTATAGGGTCAGTTATAATATCCCCCGATTCCAGGTAGAAAGACTTTATAGTGTTATAGCTTGCTCGCATCTGACATACTTTGTGAAAATACGAGGTGTTTAAGTCCCCTTCCTTCAACCAGTTGACCCTTGATTTCTGCTTGTAATAGGATTCTTCAATGCTTCTGAGGAAGGACCACTTAGCATGAAGTTCCTTTTCAAGTTCGAAGTTCAGAGTAGATGGGTCTTGGAGCACTTGTACCTGCACATTGAGTAATAAACGGTTAGCCTCACTCACTCTCTCTTGAATTTTTGAAAAATTTTCTCGGTTTAGCAGCTTTAGTTCTCTTTTAATGGTCTTTTGCTTCCAGCAAAAATCTGTGAGGGTGAAAGCAAAGCTTCCGGCCTGAATCCACGCTTCCTCCACTGTCTGGTGGAACTTTGGGTGTTTGACAAGGTAGTTAAAGAACTTGAAAGGCTTGGTTCCAGCTCGGGGTATGGTATAGGCTAGGCTTACAAGGCTAGGGGAGTGGTCTGAGGGCAGGGGTGCACAGAAAGTTGTAATGCTATCCGGGAAATAGTTCAGCCAATGATCATTGATAAGAACTCGGTCCAGTTTTTTCGCTACAGGGTTAGCTGGTTGGTTGTTACTCCACGTGTAGAGAGGTCCTTGAAACCGCATGTCAAACAGATCCAAATGAGTAAGACAGTCTTTGAATTCAGTCATCGGTGGGGTTAGCGCGTTGATAGCAGATGAGGAGTGTTCGGCGTAGTGAGTGATCTGATTGAAATCTCCACCCACTAGCCATGGACAAGTGGATAAGGAGAAATATTGTTGGATTTGTATTAGCTCCACCCAGAGGTTTGTTCTCTCCTCTCTTATATTTGACGCATATACCGCCGTGAACACAAAGTTGAACTTGTTTGCTACTGTGACTTCGCAAGTGAGTGTTTGCTTTGACTGATGCAGGATTCTCACGGCAGCAGGATCCTTCCAGATGATGACAATGCGGCCATCCTCATCAGACAGGTGATTCAAGGTAAACTTCCATCTAGGGCATATCTTTGCCATTATTTGGTTCAAGTTACGATCCTTAATATGAGTTTCCAGAATTGCTCCAAAAAGAGGCTGATTAATACTAAGCCAACTACAAAAAGGCTGATGCTTATCCGGGTCATTTAGACCTCGGATATTCCAAAAAAATTGTTTGATATCCATTACTGTTGGGCAGGGGGCTCTCCCAAGGGAGGAGCGGTGTCCAGCAGCATCTCTGAAGTGGGAGAAGCAGGGTGAATAGCAGGGATGGGACATGTTTGGGATGGGGAGGTTTGGAGTAGAGAAGGGTGGGAGCGGGAACGTTTTAAGGAGATTGGTTGGCGTTGTTCTGAAGGGGGGGAGTGGGGATATGGGAGCCCATTATGGGTGATTGAAGCAGGAAGGCCCACAATATAATGGGGGGAAGGATTTAAATTAGTTAAGCTTTGTGTAGCAGAGTCAGGACAATGAGTAGAAGAAGACAAAGTAAGTGGGGTAGGTTTTTGAGGGGTGGCTTTTTGGGGGGGTAAAGGAACAGGATGGGTAACTTTCGAGCTGGTTGAGTGGGTTGAAATGGTGGGGACAGGTAGTAAAGGCATGTTATTAATTGGTAAAGGGTCTTTTGGTGGTTGGGAAGATAGTGACGAAAATTGGTTAGATGTGGGAATTGAATGAGGGGTGGAGATGACTGATGGTTGATTTTTGGAGATAGTAGCAGATAGACCTCCCTCATTAATCACTAGGGAGCTCATTTTTGAGACGGTAAGAGAGGTAGTCATCTTGCCTTTTCCTTTTTTCTTTGCACTGACCGACGTCTTCTCTACCGTATTTGTTGGCCCAGGGATCACGTCCTTTTGAGAATCTTGAGGAGGGATCTGGAGGCAATTCTTTGCAATGTGACCCAGTTCCTTACAGTGAGAGCACGTTGGAGGAAGCCAAGGGTAAGTGACCTGAACTTCAACTACTTGACCATTATCTCTTGTGTATTCCACAACATCAGGGAGGGGTTTTGTGAGATCCACAATTACCTTCGCATGAGATATCTTTAGGCTGACCAAGTTTAGGGTGAAATCATCAGTTTCTTTTGGCTCACCTACTAGTCCAGCTATTAGACTTATCCCTTCCGTGGTACGCAGGTCCAGAGGGATATCAAGTAGATGAATCCAGATGGGGATTGAGGCAAGAGTAGGCGTCTCAGAGGAGTAGTGCGGAGCCCATGGTGAGGTATGAAACATTGAGTCCCCTATGTACCATATACCTTTTTCAAGCACTTTCTTCCTAATATAGTCATTAGGAATTCTAACTAGCATTGAACGGGTCAAGTGATTCATATGAATTTCAAGTCGTTTCCCTTTTCCCCATATGTGATTCAGAACACTCTGGATTTGATGATAGGAGGGAGGCCGACCATTGAAAAAATAGATGATAAAATCCTTATGTAACGCAGCACCTCTCTCAAACACCGCATCAGGAATATGTATACGGGGTCGACCAGAGTCCGCAATGGAGACCGGAGCTAGTCTTTTTAGAGATCTGCTAGTAGACTGCTTGAGTCTTCCAGCAAGCGTTTGTTTATCCTTTTCGCTGAGAGGAGTAGTTGTAGTAGTCCTGCTCGAAGTAGTTGTAGTTGTAGTAGAAGCTCCACGTGACGCAGTAGTGGTCGAGGGCTTTGGATTCACGGGAGGTGGAGGTTGATGGTCAATGGGATTGCTTGTTTGGGAGGGAGGTGGGTTAGGTCTCAGAGGGTTTGAGGTAGAAGCCTTATTTGTGAAGATGGGGGAAGTTGATTTGGGTGGTAGAACAGTGTAGTTTTCAGATCCGGTAACGTTTACCGGAACAGTAGTTCCAGATCTAGGGTTTTGACTAAGATCTGAAACAAGTAGATCTACCTGATGCATCTCAACATCAGTAGTATTAGTAGAGACTTCAGTGACACAAACAACACTCCTATCACCAGGCCCAATAGTTTGAGCAGTTTGAGGTGAGAGTCTTGTAATGGGTGAAACAGAAGGGGAAAGGGGAGGGAAGTGGGACAGGGAGTTTGAGGATGGGGGGTCAGGAGGGTCCGGAGGGATGGAGGGGGGGTTGAGGTTACCACCAGCGGCGGGAAGCAGCGGAGTCAGGGCGGAAGCACGGCCATTGGAGAACCAACGATTCTGCATTGGGAACCGAACCAGAGAGCGAAGTCAACGAGAAGTCAACTACCCAGAGAGTGGATTTGTTGTCGAAAAGCCAAGAGGTTATTGACATTGCTATTGACATTGTAACCATTCGGGAAAAGAATTAATTGTAGCAAAAATAAAAATAAAAATAAAATTGAGTTGTATGCATAAAATAGAGAAAAATACGAGAAATGAGCTGTGTGCCTTCTAGAAGACCATCGATATATCTTTTCGTATTTTTCGCCTTTAAGGCTGGAAAACAAACGAGTGGGTACTACTCCCTACGCTTGAAATCTCTCATGCCTTTTTGGCTTTTCCAATTTAAACAATTTTTAGCATTACTTGAACAAAATTTAATCAAATTGGTGATCATTTTTATTTTTGCTAAAAGAAAAACAGCATATAAATGAATGTATTGGAATATAAGTCCAAACAATTAGTTAGTTCCTGGTCAAACAACAAAAAAGGTTTAAAAGCCAGACTTCAAATAATTGATGGGAATGTTCATTGTATTTGAATAGTTAGCGTGGTGTTCGTTGTATTGTATCTGTAGGGCATATTCGTATTACTCTTTGATACTCTGAACTCGTTTTGTCACTTCTTTTTAATTGTAAAGAGTTTCTAAATAGTTACTTCGTTCTAAAATATAAAATGTTTTTAGCAAAAAAACACGCATAATAAAAAATGTCTATTTTAATAAAGTTTATCCAATCAAAAACAAAATTGCATAAAATAAATAATAATAAAATATAAAATTAATCTAAAAGTTATATAAAAAGTTGAAAACATCTTATATTACGAAAGAAAATAAAACCTCTAAAACATCATATATTATGAAATAGAGAGAGTATAACATAAGTACTGCACTAGACCATTATTAATCAAATCAACTAACTGATCAAACTAATTACGTCGAGAATTTAAAAGAGTTTTTTTTTATCGAAGCTAGGCAAACACACATCCACACACACACAAATAATAATAATAAAAGAAAGAAGTTATTAAAAAAATAAGCCGAAAGGTTAAATCAGAAAAGAGGAAATAAAAAATTGGCAAATGAATCGAATAAAACTTGTTTACAAAGAGCTTTTTACCGAACACAAAACAAAAAAGACGTAAGAGTTTGTTTGTCTTTTATGTCAACGAAGATTACATGCATGAGCAAAAGAGGAAATAAATTAACGTTCGCAAATGCAAAATATGAAATAGAACAGCACCAGATTCTAATCAATGACGGTTACTCTTAAGGCTGCCCCATTGGCCTACCTAGCTAGATGGTTATCCATCTCGAGAATTCGTCTAGTATCATTACCGTACGTGCAACCAGCAGATAGTATTTAGAGGTTTGGGCAAAATTTTATATAGATATGTTCTATGGTTAATAATATAGTCTAACTAAAACAAAAACAAAAAGCCCAAAATATATTGACCAAGATCTACGTACAGCCAAACAAAGAAAAGAATGATATATGCTACAATATATTGGAGATAGAACCTTGTAAAATAACTTTTAAGAAGATTGTTGAGTAATGTAGCCTATAAAATTATGACATAAATTGTGACTTAAGTCTTAGAGCATTTGCCTATTTTCTTAAGAGCTAGTCACAGCTCTGCGTGCAACGGTATCATACATTTGGAACGGCGAAGATAGCGACTTCTCATCACGGGGTCATCACAATTGAATTAGATGGCGAACCGAATACCAAATCTAGGAAGAGATATATGCATATGCCTTTTTAATGAAGTATATATAGAGCGATAAAAAGGAATCCCCCTTCGTCAGGCCTTTGAGTGATATATAAAACAAGTTAAATAAGTTTATAATCAAGCTGAATCTCTGAACCAAAAGGATAATATCAGGATACCATCAAGTGATTCACTGATCCTTGGACCAGAGTTAGAGCACATGTAATGCGACAAGGGTCTTGATTCTTATCATATCTTACATATCTATAGATAATAACATTTATATATCGACCTAAGATAGTAAGAGACGTAATAGGTTCTGCATTGATCAAGCTTGTCTCTAGATTTTGATTCACTTGAGATCCTAAGGAAGGGGATATTAATAAATAATAATTGATTTAGTTAAGTATCAAAATGTTTCTGTGAAGCTAAAAGACCCATGAGATTACAAGTCCCTTTCTTATTTGTTTTGACATGCATAGAAGTTACACGTAGTGTGGCTATGATTGATGCGATATTTCTGACATCCAAAACTTTTTTTCAGTGAACTAACGAAGACAAATCAAATATAATATCAGAAATATTAAAAATCGTGAAGATTCGTGCTTACACTATAGGTGACCAGACATTTTCTGTTTTTCAAATTTTCTATTAAATGTTCCAAACTAGTATGATTGGATTAGCCTAGTGTCTTCTTTTTTAATAAGATAAGCATGTGTTAGCGGAAAAGACAATGACAATTTCTTTTATTTAACCTGAAGGGAATTTACTCCAGCTATTGGTATGTGAAAGTATGAAAACCATTAAGTTTAAGTATTTGTGTAGATAAACAACAAAGGTCGTTGTAGTATAGTGGTAAGTATTCCCGCCTGTCACCCGGGTGACCCGGGTTCGATCCCCGGCAACGGCGTTTATTTTTTTTATTTTAAACAAACTAAAAGATATTCTTCTAAAAATTAATGGCTTCGCCCGGGTTCGAACCGGAGACCTTCAGTGTGTTAGACTGACGTGATAACCAACTACACCACGAAACCCTTTTGTTCTTACAATCTGGAGAAATATTAATCAACCAAAAACGTTTACATCCACATATCGATCAACTAGAGTTCCATCTCCACCTCAAGCTGGTACGAAAGCTGAATCGTTTTCTGATTAAATAAGTTCGAATTTGGATGAACCATTATTATTTTTTAAATGAAATAATATCAACCCATAGGAAGAAAATTATTAAGGGAGACGAGGTTAACCGACAAGCTGTAGTTGGTAAAACACAGCTTCAGAGGACCCAAAAAGAGAAATGTAAGCAGTTGAAAAAGACTTGAGATTTAAAGAGCATTTATAAGTCTTTTAACCGAGGAATCCAACATTAAAAGGAGACACAAGGTCGTTAGTTGCTAAACATGAAGGATAGGTATTGATTCTGTTTTCAAACCGACAAAAAAAAAAACCAAAACAACAAACCCAAGAGCAAGAGTCAGGAAAAGAGGAAAACAAGCATAAGAAAAAATAACTAGAGCGAGATTTCTCATTCCTCAGCAGCGCTTGCTGCACTCAGATCGACAGTTAGGTCCAGTTGCTGCAACATAAGAAAACACACAAAATTGACGTCAAAGATGAAAAAGAAACCCGAGATTTTTATTTTCCCATTGCATCAACATATATATTCAGTGAGAATTTCAGAACATGTACCTTTCCGGTGATTAGGGTATACATGTTCAACACATCCGCAACAGTTGTCTCAAAGTGTGTTGTAGCATCATAGCTCTGTGAGAACAAGGAAAGGGTTAAGTACTTGGAAACAATCCAACTTAAAGTAGGCGCAACCATAGAGAATAAAGATGGGTCTCGCTCACCGTTGAAATAAAGCAGTTGTCCAAAGCAGGCTCATTGACAGGCTCGTATCTATCATACATGTCGAAGAATATCTCATCAACAGGACCCAACAGATCGGTTCCAGGCTTTAGTTCGGTCTGAGGGTTATCAGTCTCTGCATCTGTAGACACAAATGCGATGAACTTTCCCTTGGGAGCAACGTTGTGGGAGTACGAACAACAGAAGACATACCTGTCAGTGTGTAGAGGTACAAAACATCAGACCCAACAAAAAAGTAGCAAGAGAATGATTACAAATTGCGAAACAAACATCACTGTATTTTCACATATGGCAAATTATTCTGTGTGTGCGTGCACAATTTAAGCTGTGGTTCCAAATAAACGAACTTTATATATCCAGCTACATTTATGAAGGAAAATCTTATAGCACGATTAAAAACATATCTCAAAATGATATTCAGATGGAGCTTAGGTACAGAGAAAGAAAAAAAATGCATATGCACCAGGCCTTTCACTTCCATTCAGTCACTGGCTTATCGAGGTAAAGGCAAAAGAACTTACATATCAGATCTGCGGGCCAACTGTTTCTGAGGTATGATGACCTGGACTGAGTGAGAATCGTTGGTGTTTGGAATCGGGTGGCTCATAATTGCGATGGCCCGAGCAACCCTGCCAATCTTCCTCACCTGTTTGAATGTGATTAATCATCATATTATGAGACATTCCAGACGAATATAGATATCCAAAACAACGAACATATTTTCAAAAAGTTCTGACCAAGACCACAGTCTAGTTAACACGAAGAGAAGAACTAAATGTGTAAATGAATATAAAAACCATGGAAAATCAACCAGCATAATGAACAGACCACAGGTCCAGCAAGGAAAGTCAAACAGATATGTAATTTATAAACTTTCCTGTATGGAAACAGTAATCGAAAATTTAAACATACTAAAAAAAACTGCAAAATTACCTTGTTTGGCAGGTAGGAAGGGTCACACACAACCTTTTTGCATTTAGCAGTCTCTCCCTCAGATGTTACACCAGTAACCTTGCCTTCATCATCAAACTCTACCTGGCACAAGAGTAACATTGCTGTAAATGAGTACAGCGTCCCTCCAATACAATCTCACACCCCATTCCCCTCTTGCATAATGTGCACCACAAGAAAACAAAACAAAAAACAGAGCTGTCATGATAGGTAATACCTTGCACTCAGGTTTGTTCAACATATATGTGCCACCATAGACAGCACTAAGTCGTGCAAATGCCTGAACAAAGAGAAGAGATAGAGAGAAGTCACAGAAGAATCAGGAAATAATCATCTAGACTTAATCAATTCAAGCAACGAAGGGAAAGATCGAAATGACAGAAAAACCTGGGGTAGTTCTCCCAACCCATAGAGCGGATAAATATATGGAGAAGTTCCTTGAAAACGTGCAAGAGATTCCGCATAGAGCTAACATGCCATTTAAACAAAGAATGTCAACTTAACTGCTTCAGAACAAAATGTAGAGATTTTAAGACAAGAGAGATAATTCTGACAAAAGTTCACCTTCATTCTCATCACAGTATCGAAGGCAGGTTGATGAAGATGTTGGTCATTCGTGTGAAGTGCCACTGCGTGACCAATAAAGTCAATAGTGTTGTCATCAAGGCCAAATTTCCTGCCAAAGTGTCACATATATGGTCAGCCACGCATAATCTTAACTGAATGTCAGTAACACCATAAACGCTAGAAGGAATTAGAACATCGGCTTACGCAATCAGTTCCTTTGTAGTAACTTTGGTCAAATCCATTCCATTGTGCGTTTTTGGGTCCTTCTCATCGTATTCCTGAACAAAACTGAAAAACTTGCCGGCTCGACGTTTCTCAAATATACCCATGAGAGGAGATTTCAGGGCCTCCATAGGAGTAGCTGGCACCTTTTGAACCTGTAGACAAAATTTCATCAACAGTTAAAAAAAGATTATCATAGTATATAATGGTTTTGTAAAATGTAGCAACCGATACATCAATGACAAGCTTGTACCTTGCCTTTAACGAAAACGTAGCTACCATCAACAGCTTTGAAGGAGAGATACTTTGTAACATCTGTATGAATAAGAGTACGAACAAGCTTGCCATTTCCCATCATAAACTGGTCACAAAATGGCATTGAGAGACAAAGAGTTAGAAAGTGCCAAACTGATAAAAATTAGCATAAAAACAAAACGATGGTAAGCTTTATATTATACCTTAGGCATCATGTCAACATTGTAATCCCGGCTAGCACCTAAGTGCTCAGGAGCCTTCTCTTCTCCCCTAAACTTCTTCCAAAGCTGATTGAGATTAAGCGATGTTGATTCTCCACCGTAGTAGTCATTCCTGTCCATGTGAAGCACCTACTCCAGATAAATCCACAAGAAAACAACAACACTATCAACACCAAATGCATCAAAACATCAGATCATGAGAAAATAACCAAGAGGTCAATTCAAACATGAAACATCAGATCGCATGACAACAAAATCTCAAGTCGTTACAGAGCAACCAATCATCTCATCACATCTAATCCATACAAAAAATTGAGAAATCGAGCTCGGATTATACAATCGGAGATCTAATATCGGGCCGAGATCCGTTCATCGAGGATCAAATAACATAGAAGATTTGAATCCGGATCAAAAACAATAATCCAAAAAAATTCAATCATGAATTCAGATAAGAGGATTATTAAAAAGAAAACGAGAAACGAATCGAGAGGAAAGAGGATCGAGAGACCTTGACACCATCGACGGAAAGGAGACCGCTGAGGATACACTCCTTGAGACCGGTGCCGAGAACGATAACCTCGTACTCTTCATCCATGGCTGGCTGATTCCGAAAGGTTTCGTAGAGCAGAAGAGAGAAAGAAGAGATCGGTGAATACAGAGAGAGTTGTGAGATCGTTCTAGAGTGACCAAGTTTGTCTATTAGAAGAAAAGAAAAAAAGATGCCTTGTTTGTGGAATGGGTAATTAAGGTTTCGATGGCATAACCGTAATTTCAAATGAACAGATGTCGTCTAATCTTATTTTTAAATTAATAATAATAATTTCCCCCGGATCTACTAGTTTAACACTTTAAAGTTTAAACTAAAAGCCAATTTGTCCCAAAAAAAAAAAAAAAACACTAATAAACTAACACAACTGATTTTGTAATTTAGGGGATGTTATTCAACACTGTATTTTAAAATACATCAGCAGGGGATGTTATTCAACACTGTATTTTAAAATAATCTGATGTATTTTAAATTCAAGCGTTATTCAACTAGGTATTTTAAAAACTCCATTAAAATCTGTTGTTATTGGATTATGTATTTTTTTGTCAACCATTGGGCCACAACAGGCCGGCCCATTAGCCTAATCCCTACATTCGTAGGGAGCAGGACTCGATCCCTGGTGTGATGGTGCCTTGTGCATTAAGGACTTACCTTTGGCCACTGCACTAAGGTCACTTCATGGATTATGTATTTATCTGATGGATTTTAGAATACAAAAAAAACTATGTTATTCAATGTCCATTTGATTTGGTGTCATTTTAGATTTTAATGGACTTCACCCAGTAAAGATGAACAAACACAATCCAACATATTTCTTAAGTATTTCAACGTCTTTCTCACTCTCCTCAGAATTGATTCAGCAGATTAGTGGAAGAATTAAGAAGATGTCCTTCCACATGCATTTCTTCACCGGCGGTTCCGTTCGTGATGGTTATTGCTTCATAGTCAAGATCTCTCTGATGGCCTCCTCTCCCAGCGTTTTTGATTCCGGTGAGGTTCCTCCCTTCAAATGACTATTTTTCCTCCTTCGATTTTTAAGGTCTTGTCTTCCACTCCCGACGCATTAGGTCATTTCCTTCGTCTTGAAGCCTCTTCCAGCACCGCCATCAGAGCCTCCTTCTCCGCCGGTTCCACCTGACCCTCCTCCTCAAATCCGCTCCCTCTCCGGTTTCTCTCATTCTCTGCCGTCGCCATTCTCTTCCTCTCTTCCAGCGAGCCCTAGCTGTGACGGCTTCCCATCGGTGATTTTATCAGATCCACCCAGCTTCTCCCTCATTATTGTTACAAAACCAAGGTAATGTATTGAATATTGACAATATTAGTTCAATTTATTTTTGCCTTGATTTTTGGTTAACAACCCAATTATGGGTAAAATTATTTTATTTAAGTTAAATAATAAAGTTCAGTTAGTAATAACTTTCAAATCCATTAATGCCTTTCAAATCCACGGTTAATGACAACAAATCCACATTAAATGCATTAGAAAACCATTGAATCTTAAAATCCACAGATAACTGAAATCAATTAAAATGCTTCCTCCAATAACACTCCCTTAATTCAATTGTAGAAAATTTCTTACACTTACACTATATGTAATTTCAAAACATTAACAAAAATAATGGTGTTGCGGTTAAAGCAATTTATGTCGTCTCTCATTGGGCCGGCGCAGTCTAGTTTTATCCCAGGGAGGTTAAGTATTGATAACATCGTTGTGGTTCAGTAAGCTTAGCATTCGATGAAGCAGAAAAAGTCGAAAAGGCTGGATGTTATTGAAGCGTGATCTAGAGAAAGCCTACAATCGTATTCGATGGGATTTTTTGGAAGACACTCTTTATGCGCCAGGGTTGTCGAACACATGGGTTAGATGGATCATGGAGTGTGTGACAGGCCCTTCTATGCCGTGTTATGGAATGGGGAGAAGACAATGCCTTTTAAACCGTCCAGGGGGCTTCGTCAGGGTGACCCCTTGTCCCCGTATTTGTTTGTACTCTGCCTGGAAAGACTTTATCACCTGATTGAGCTAGATGTTGCCGACAAGAAGTGGAAACCAATCTCCTTGTCTCGTGGGGGTCCTCGCCTCTCCCATGTTTGCTTTGCAGATGATTTGATCCTACATATTTGCAGAGGTGTCAGTGTCACAGATCAGAGTGATACGGAAAATACTCGAGACCTTTTGTATCGCGTCTGGTCAGAAGGTGAGCTTGGAGAAATCAAAAATTTTCTTCTCCAATAATGTCTCTCCGGAGTTAGGGAGGCTTGTCAGTGAGGAAAGTGGTATCAATTCGACCACTGATCTGGGAAAGTATTTGGGTTTGCCGGTTTTACAGAAGCGGTTAAACAAGGAAACTTTTGGTGAAGTATTGGCGAGAGTCTCGGCTAAACTTGCAGGCTGGAAGGGCAAATGCCTTAGTCTTGCAGGTCGTCTCACTCTAACCAAATCGGCTCTTACTTCTATTCCAGTGCACACAATGAGTGTGGTTGCGTTGCCAACAGCTCTGTTAGATGCTCTGGATAAAGTGTCACGGTCCTTCCTATGGGGCATTACGCGAGAGAAGCGCAGACAGCATCTTATCGCCTGGGATAAAGTTTGTTTACCAAAGAAAGATGGAGGGGTTGGTATACGGCGAGCTAGATGTATGAATAAGGCTCTTTAATTTTGGCGAAGATTGGTTGGCGTCTCTTACATGATAAGGACAGTTTATGGTCGAGAGTTTTGCGAAGCAAGTACAAAGTGGGAGAAATACAGAATGCAGATTGGTTAAGACCAAATTCTACATGGTCCTCGACATGGCGGAGTGTGGGACAAGGGATCAGAGAGGTCATCTTGAAGGGTCATAGCTGGATCCTTGGTAATGGGCGGGAAATCAAATACTGGAAAGATAGGTGGTTACTAAATGAGCCACTAATGAATGTGGTGGTGAACCAATTACCACAAGAGAGAGAGAGAATGAACTGGTTAAGGATGTGTGGATGGATGACGTGGGGTGGGTAGGGTCCTTGATTTTGCCCTATGTTCCTGAGCAGATATGTTTGCAGCTATATTCGATAGTCCTGGATAATGTCACTGGTGCTCGAGATTGTCTCTCTTAGGGAGAGAGCTCTGATGGGTCCTTCTCGGTGGCGTCTGCGTATAAAGTTATTACTCAGGCGAGTGTACCGACAATGAATATGGAGAAGTTCTGGTCTAGTATGTGGAGACTAGTGCTCCTTGTGTGAGGTCTAGGAGGCATGCACCTGAAACACCAAAGAGAAGAAAAACAAAAACGTGTAAGTAGAAAATAAAAATAAAAGTTTAGACGAAATTAAAAACTCAAATCTAATGGTAGAATCAGAGAGTCCCCGGCAACGGCGCCAAAATTTGATAGGCTCAAATTAATCCCTAGAGCTACTCTCTCAAACAAGAGATCAATGCAGTACTTAGGGGTCGAATCCACAGAGACTCAAGATCAAACACAATAGATTATAGAGTTTTATTATTACGCTAAACAGGTTAAATTAATTAATGAAAAAGCAATGCAAATATTTAAATAAAAGTGTTGTAAATTTAGAAAATCAAAAGAGTTAAGCCTAGGGAATTTCTCAGGATATTATGAAATATTAAATCAGATAAATAATTATGGTTCAAGCAATAAAAATCAGATCTAGAACTCTAAACATTATGGTAAAATAATCAGTTCTCACTGCAATTATATTCTAAATTTAAAACCAGAAAATCCAAATCTCTTTGTAAAATTCTAAATAATAAATCAGCTTTAAGAACAGGTTTAGATAAGTTCACAGAATTATTAATTCAAATCTCTTTGTAAGAAACAATTCTGCTCATCAATGGTTTAATCAGGAAAACAATTATATTCTCATATCAATTTATTTCCCTAAGATAATAATTCTAGGTGATCAATCAAGAATTATTGTGAAGAACAACCAAGGATAAAGATCATAAAAGATTAAGAACCCTAAAAATCACAGATCTAATAAATCGTAAAAACCCTATGAAAAACCCTAAACCTAACAAGCAAATTACTCAGACATGTTAAATAAAGAACAAATCATCATTCTGAATAATATGCAATAGATATTAAAAGTAAAAGAGGGAGTTCAAGAAATCTTCTCTCTACAAAGAATTCATATATATCTCTCCCAAAAGCTCTCAATATCCTTTCTCTCAAAAACTGCTAGAAGATAACTTAAAGGTTTCTAAAACCCAAAAACAATATATATACATCCTAAAATACGTCCAGGAGTTTATGTTGCAATTATAGAAGACTTTGGGCAAATTTGTAAAACTTCCAATTTTGTTGTTCTCTCGTCGGGTAAACATGAGTGTCGATCGATGCTCCTTTGTGTGGTGTCGATCGATGCTCGTACTCTGATCCGACTCCAACTTGACTTCCTTCGGTAAAGTGCTCCAAAATGATCCAAATTGTTCCATATTGCTCCATCCGTGACAAATTCCTAAATAACCTGTAAAGACTCACAAATAACCTGGAAACAAATCAAAAGACTCAAAAAGCACACTTATATCATGGTTAAAAACCGTAAAAACCATGATATATCAACTAGTGGCTCCAGAACGGGTCCAAACCTTCTAATGGTTAGTAGGCCATCAGGTGATTATGGCTAATGAGGAGAGGTTTCGTCGGCACATAGGAGACTCACCAAATTGTCATGTATGTAATGGTGGTGTTGTGACGATTCTCCATGTGTTACGTGATTGTGGGGCAATGGCGGGTCTCTGGCAACGTTTGGTGCCTGCTGCTAAACGTACCCGGTTTTTTAATTCTATTATGTTGGAATGGTTGTACGAGAACATAAATGCCGGTTATCAGGTCGGGGTGGCTCATGGTCGACGTTGTTTGGTATGACAGTCTGGTGGGTTGGAAATGGCGTTGTGGCAACGTCTTTGGTAGTATAGGCAAGTGTCGAGATAGAGTTAAATTTGTTAAGGATCTTACTAAAGAGGTTGGTGATGCAAATAGAGGAATGGGGGGGGGGGTCTCACATCCCCTTCGGTGCGAGTAGATCGTTTGATTACTTGGACTGCACCTCCGGTTGGTTGGATGAAAATGAATACAGATGGGGCATCACGGGGTAACCCGGGTATGGCAACGGCTGGGGGTGTGTTACAGGATAGTTCAGGAGAGTGGTTGGGTGGTGTTTCTCTCCGGATAGGGATCTGTCTGGCTCTGTTGGCTGAATTGTGGGGTGTCTACTATGGTCTTAGCATTGCGTGGGAAAGCGAGTGACACGGCTTGAATTGGAGGTCGACTCGTGGGAGGTGGTTGGTTTTCTCGAGACAGGGATCAGCGAGGCTCATCCTTTGTCCTTCCTGGTACGTTTGTGCCATGACTTTATATCTAGAGACTGGTGTGTCCGTATTCGTCATACGTATAGGGAGGCAAACCGCATGGCTGTTGGTTTGGCAAACTATACTTTCTCGATGGGTTAAGGCTTTCATGCTTTTGACGTTATTCCAAATTGTCTTGTTTCTTTGTTGTCGGATGATGGTAATGGTGTCGCTGTTCCACATCGTGTTTGTATTTAAATCTTTGTTTTAATAAATTATGGGAGGCTTTTTTGCCTCCCTTATCTTACCAAAAACAATAAATAAAATAAAACCTTTTTAATCGACACCGTAATTATTGTTTTACTAAGCCTAAGCATGATATTTGTAATGGAAGTTGCCAAATACAGTAAAACCTCTATAAATTAATAAGGTCAGGACCATGAAATTTTATTAATTTATAGAGGTTTTAATTTATCGATAAATTAATAATTATTAATTTATCGATAAATTAATAAAATATTAATTTATGAAGAGATTTTCTTATTTTCATAATTTTGGAAATTTTATATTACAAAATAAGATACTTTTGTTATCATTCACATTTTTAAAGATTTTGAATTTATAATCTTAGTTATCGTAATAGGATGAATGTCAATTGTTTACTAGATTATCTAAGTAAAAATGATAAATGTTAGAAGTTTAGAGTTTAGAAGAAATTGCTACTACTATCCTTCATGGTAATGATGAAGTCGAAGAAGATATTACGTTATCTTTAAAACCAGTTACTAAAGAAACAATTATTGCATCTATGGATATTCACAATTTTTAGATGCGATTTGGAAAGATAACAGTAAAAAAGATTAGGTATGAGCTCTAACAAGAATGCAAATTCAAGAATATGCAAACAACAATAAAATCATATTTCACTAGATTTTCTTAGATAGGGAAACAACAATATAAATCATATCTCACTAGATTTTCTTAGATATATATGTACTATTATATATATATATATATTTAGTTTATTTGATTATTAATTTATGATATTGATGGGACCATATTTTTACATAGGATTTCCAAAAAAAAATATTATCTTATTATTTTATCGAAATGTATCATTTTTTACACCGCCCAACTCGGGACCGGAAGAATTTATTAATTTATAGCGAGTATTAATTTAAAGAGTATTAATTTATAGAGGTTATACTGTACTTATCTATATAAACCAAAATTCTAATAAGATATATATATTCAGGAAGTTATGAATTTTTTAAGAATAATGTTAAATATGCCAAAGATAAAAATATTGGCATTTTTATAAAAGTGATGAGATGTAGCTACTAGCGAGGATAGATAAACAATAAAACTTACAAATTTTTATATTTGCAGAATTCTGAACTCCCCAACTTGTTTATCAGGTTTGTCCGTAAGCAACTCACTTAAGTTACAAGTTATTTTCGTATATTACAATAACAATAAAATTAGAGGAACAAAAGGATAGCATTATTAAAATCGAGATGATGATAACAACAATTTTGTTAATACTAATAATTTTAAAAGCAAATCATCTCCTGATTGATGTTGATACTAATAATTTTAAATATAAGTTCATACGGTATCTTTTAGTAAGCTTACACGCATTATAGATGTTTTAATGATTTTAATTAATGAAATAATTGATTGTGGGTCTTCGATAAATAAAATAAACCATGTTAAATTAGCATCTAGTAGTAGTACATCATCATCCATTGAACACTTAACAAACTAGCGAGTATATTAGTTTATATATGTTTACCGTCCATGATTGAAACGCGTTAACTAGTACTAATTGATAAAAGAAAGCAAACAAAAAAATCTAAATAGAAATGCTTCATTTCATTCCAAATTGACGTAAGGTTTTGTTTTCTCTTACCGGCAAATTCATCCATCCATTTCATTAGATAAAAATAAAATACGTTTAGACATTACAAGTTGTTCCAGATCAATACAACGTAGTTTCGAGAATTGTTTATAACATTCACGGCAGCTATAAGATCAAGCGTACCACTTTGTTTTGCTTCAATTCCCCTTCTAATTTGCATAAAGTTAAAACTACAATACTTGGCTGAGGCACGCATATGTATATCACTCACATATGTTATAATAGGTGAATATCTCCAACCTGAGCTGCATGTCTTGAAGTGACTTATAATAACAAGTATCCGAATCTTCACAGTTCACACAAAGTAACTCATGTGAAGCCTAACCTAACCTCTTTGCTTGTTGCACTACCATCCGTCATTAGTTCAGTCTCAGTTTCCATTGGACTTATATTATTGGATTGATAGTTGATGATCCTTTTATAACTCGACCACCAGTCTAATTTATTATGAAGAATAGACCATCCAATTCTTGCTTACCGATCTACAGAAACCAAGATCCATCCACAAAAGTATATATATATAGCCATATAGGGCTCTTTGACTCTTGATATAACTTATAGAGAATGGTTTTGAACAATCGTCTATATTCATCATAAAAGTTTGTGAATTGAAACGACTGAAAAACATAACTCTGTTTGAAATCGATTAATTTTCTTATAAAAAAATACTATAATTTTCAGTTCCATCCCTTTTTGGACCCCTAAAACCAAAACATCTCAACCTCTTCCACTTTCGACCTTTTCCATTACGTCACCATCCATTATATGATTTGTTTTACCTTTTCCTTAAATGTACGTAATAAACACTACTAAACAATACTTACAAGAAGAAAAACGAAACTGCTTTTTAAAAAAAAAAAACTTGATATTTTGCTTTTCTTTAACATAAACTCACTAGTCATGCAATCTGTTTTACAAAATAATTAGAATAAAATTCATTTTATTTATATTATAATTTTAGAATAAAATATGATTCTGAACATCACAATTAATGCTAGATTATGACCTTAA
Source organism: Camelina hispida (assembly GCA_023657505.1). Classification (NCBI taxonomy): domain Eukaryota; kingdom Viridiplantae; phylum Streptophyta; class Magnoliopsida; order Brassicales; family Brassicaceae; genus Camelina; species Camelina hispida. The sequence continues at coordinate 40,401,758 of CP094634.1, read as the reverse complement.
AAACTTTAAAAATCAATCATATAAACTATATTTTATTCTAAAATTATAATATAAATAAAAGGAATTTTAATTTTTAATTTCTGAATATGATTCCGAAGATCACGATTAATCTTGCTAAATTAGCGAGATTTGACTATTTTTTTATGATTGGGAGTATATTTTTATCCTTTAATAACTTTTTTATTGATGTGGTTTATCAATAAAATATGTGGAAAATAAATAGTTAATATTGTGATTCTAGATATTTGGAACCATATACGTGCGAAATAAAGTTTGGAATATCCATGAACTATCAATTTGGAATAACCCATTTAAGATTTTCTGTTACAATTAAGATTTTATTTGTTACAACTAATATATGGATTAATTTATAATATATATATAAACTATTTATAATCATTTATTAAAATTATAAAGTTTACCAAAACAATGTTGTGTACTTCCGTTTTATTATAAAGGGGATAATAATAAAAATAAATAATTAATGCAATATATCTATATATATAAAGTTAACTTTGCTCACTCCTCATTCCTCCACATCAGCATCCACCTAATCAATTTATTTTTGAATAAAAAAAATTATTTTTAATATTCATTCATTGCATAAAAAAATTTATTTTTAATATTCATTCATTGCATAAAAAAATTATTTTTAATATTCATTCATTGCATATTTATTGCTTATCAGTAATAATAGTAAAAATAAATAAAAAACGAATTAATTAAAAATAATTCAATTTTAAAATAGTATAAACAATAATTTAAGTTTTTAGAAAATAATAAACATAATTTAAGTTTTTAGTAAATAATAAAAATAATTTAAGTTTTTAGTAAATAATAAAAATAATAACTATCTAAAAATGAATTAAGTAAAATAAATGAAAATTTTGAAATAGTAAAAAATAATACTATAATTTTGTTTTAGTAATAATGTTATTATTAGAATTATAACCAAAAAATGATTATATTTCAAAATTTAGAATGGGTTAATGAGTTTTAGAATGTAAATAAGATTTTAATGCATGGTGGAGTAAAAAAACAAGTTATGTCATTGTATTTATAAAAATCTAAACATGAAAATAAAATTGAAATAAACATTAGTTTCTAAGAAACATATACCATAAAGATTTATTATGGTAAATCTCATAAGGTATATTATCAACTAAAGCTACAATTTTATAACATGATATAATACATATATAACAAATATAACATATATATATATATATCAAATACTTTTAACCCAAAACATTGGCAAAAACAACATATTTAAAGTACACTATATTTTTTTTTTGAGAAGACGAGCTGGGGTTGCATCACAAAATTAACATCTGCAAATAACATATGAGATTTTAGAAAAAATATGTAACTTAGATTAGCGAATAGATATTCATTGTGGGGTTTAAACATTTAATCATTTAAACATTATTGATTTAGTCAGAAATTCTATTATGGCAGATGATGCATTCTATCTTGCATTTGGACAACCTCGTTGTAGCGACATAGCACTTAAACTGTTCATGTAACTTTGTATATTCTCATTTAATGTAGGGTATCAATATGTTTAAATGGTCTCTATAATTAGGTCAACGATCGACATTGACGTTAGAACTTTTAAAATTATGTTTTCATGGGATATGAATATGGAATGAACTCTTTTAAAGATAAAAGGTTGGAAGATTGTCGATAATATATTACGACACTAGACAATATATGCTATATATAGATTAGTAAAATAAGTACGGCATTTATATAGATTTATCTTTTAATCTTCATTCATATTCAATGATTCTTATTGATAAAAATTTTAACTAAAATACTACGTAAAATCGCAAATAAATATAACAAAAAATATTATCTTCAAAAATATATATGTTGTATATCACTGAGTAAAGTAAGCTTAGTATTTATATAGATTTATACTCAAAAGTTGAAATAATTATATTTAAACTCAACAATTTCTATTGATAAGAAATATTTTAAATTAAATTCCCGCGCGTGCGCGGGTACAAAATTCTAGTTATTAATAAACTTGAAGTCGTAAGTATATTGTATAGAAGTAAAAAAAAAAAAAAAAAAAACTTGAAGTTGAATAATTCTCATCAAAAAGACAAAAACTACTACAAGTCCTTTTGTCCTTGATATGATTTGTCTAGTCATTAGATTGAGACATTTGAGTTTATAATAATATATCATATAGATTCTGAATTACAATAGAAATTAATCAAAAGTTAACACAGCTAACGAAAGAAAGAGAGAGAATCTATATATAAATTAATAAAAATTAAGATTCGATAACAAATTTAAAATTTAAATTCCAAAAGAGAATAATGTTTGTAAAAAAAGCAACAATTTTAAATAAATGATATAAAAATAATTCTGTAAAATGAAAGAAAAAAAAAGAAAAAAACAAGAACCCGAATCGATGCACAGGGTTTTTCTCAGCCTCTCTTTCTCTCTCTCTCCTTCTCCTCCCTTCTCTTTGTCCAGGTTTCGCCCATTCTCTCCTCTCTCTCTCTCTCTCTCTTCTTTGGTTTCCATATGTATTGATTGGGGCACAATTACGTTTTCTCTGAAACTCAATTCGTGTTTTTTTTTATCTGATCGGGTTTCCGATTTTTATGTCCACTGTGTTTGTTTTGTTAATCTAACGCGAATCTGATTGGAGATTTCTGCTGACGATTGATGTATTTTGTTTCATTTCTAGGGTTTCTTGTTGTTGATTTGATTTCCTTATCCCCATGGTCATGAGCTAAAAGGGGGATCTTACTCTCATCAGAAACTTTGGAAATGTTGAGAAGACCCTTTTGGTTCTTTTGAGATTTTTGTCATCCCTATCATTTTTGGAGATATCTGGAAGAGAAAGAATATGAGATTTTATTTTTGCTCTTGAGTAGATTTTTTTGTTTAGTAAAGAATGGAGAAAGAAGGTGTGTGTGATAATAATAACATCAAGTTAAGTGATCAGATGAACCCTGATGAGCCTTTCTGTTCCGAGGTGAAAACTGAAACCATTGCTTCATCTCAGAAACACGAAGGAGGAGGAGGTGAAGGGAGTAATGTGGTTTTTTCTAGAGAGGCACCTTTGATAGGAGAATGCTGTGGTTGTAGTGCAAAGAAACTAAATTTCAAAGGGAATGATGATCATCTCGTTGAGGTTGAAAATATTGGGCAGCAGAAAAAGCTTAATAGGCAAGAGAGGATCGAGCTTGGTCGGCTTTTTCAAGGTGCTGTTACCTCGTTGGATTGGGAAGTTGCTGAGAGGTTGATTCAGTTGGCTGATCCACAGACTTTGAATGATTTGCTCTGTGTTGGTCTTGATTCTGTTTGGTTCTTGAGTACAAAGCCTGAGTTTCAGGGGATCACCGGATTGATTAAGAAGATTATTTGTCATGGTGCTCATGACTTTACTAGAGCTACTCTTAGGACTTCGTTTCTCGCTTCATGTGTCTCTGCTTGCCAGAGCCGGACAATGAGTCTTGCTGATACAGTAACTGTTATGGCTCAAAGGTACTTTTATGCAAATACTTTAATTTCTCATCTGTTTAGGGTGTTTAGACTGATTGGCTGTTTCTATGATTCCCTGATTCCTTTTTTTTTTCTCCACTCACTGATATATTTGTAGTCACACATTTTTAACTTGTTATAGTGATTGGTTACATCGATCTGCAAGTTGTCGTCTGTGCTAAATTTTAAGGCCATCAAATGACACTGCTAAATCTTTGTCGGCATTGATACTACTAAATTTCATAGACATAATATGCTTGGTCATATAACATTAGATCAGTTATTTTTAACATTCATGGAATATTGTCCTTACCTGTGTTAAAGACTTCTAATCCACTAGTTAGCTTATGATGTGCATTTCTCTTTGTGCGATTTTGTATGAGGTTTTCCACAGAGATGAGTTGTAAACTTGTTGTCTATAGTTCCATTTTCATCTGCCTGCTGTTTTTTCTATCGTTGGTCACAATAGGGCGAGGTATTTTTTGATGAATGAACTCAGTAATAATGTGTGAAATTTAAGGTCGAGTTCATATTTCGTTTGTGCATAATAATATATAGGTTGCATGAGCGTCTCCAAGAGTGCAATGGGGATGAGATTCTGAAAGCAGAGGCTGGTGCCAAAGTTCAGAAGTTCACTGAATGGGCTCTCAAATGTATAGGTTTCCACTCCCGATGCCAGGGAGCTAAGGATAGGGTTAGCCAAAATTCGGCTGCGGAGATTGAACTACAGCTTTCTGCTTTCAAGATGTTCTTAGATCTAGCAGGAAACCATCTCTCAGGAAGAGACTTCACCGAGGCCTTTGATGCAGCTTGTTTCCCGCTCACTTTGTTCTCAAATTCGTTTGATCCTGGTTGGGCATCTGGAATGTCAGCTACTGTCATACAGGGACTGCTCGGTATGCTGGTTGAAGGTGGCGCAGATAATGTGAATCAATGTTTCCTTGAAGCTTCACGTTTTGGTAGTACAGAACTTGTCCGTGTCTTGTTGCAGGTAAGATTATATTCTTTTGATTGCTTTTAGACTTTAAGAAGGTCGCTTTTTGTTCTCATATTTTGCATTTCTCGGTTCAGATTGCTCAAAGGAACAGCCTAGATGTTGATGTGGACTTAGCACTTGGTTTTGCCTCGCATTACTGTAAAATCGGTACGATGAAGTGCCTAGTGGAGGAAGGTAATGCCATTGCCTTCTTGGGTCCCTTAATGAGAGCAGCAGAGAGAGGTTGCATGCAAGTTGTTCAATGGTTTGTGAAAAGAGGTTGCCGTGACATGGAGCTTTGCTTGGCTCTAACAGCCGCCACTTCAAGTTGCCAAGTGGAGGTCGCTGCCTATCTCCTGCCTCGTGTTCCACCACCTGTCCTAACGGCGCTCAGCATCGAGATCCTCAAAGCAGCTGGAGAAAGGAGTGGAGGGTCTCTCCAAGGAGTAGAGTTTCTCCTCAAATCAGACTTCTTAGGAGATTCCGCGGCTACATACTCAGTCGCAGACAGCATTGCGAGGGCATCAGAGGACGAATCCGTTCCTTCAGATCTAAAATCATTTCTCAAAGAACACTGGTCGGAAACAGCTTTTGAGAAAGGAATGAAAGAAAGCCATGACAATTTCATGAACTTCATGAGAGTTTTGAAAAAAGGGGAGTCTGCGATATCCTTGAGAGATCTTCCTGCGCCGCTAAGAGTAGCGATTGCCTACATGCCGCTGTACAGAGAGTGCGTGAAGGCGGATGGGGGTTTACTGTCTCAGAGGCTAAGAGGACAGCTTGTGGAAGCAGTGAGACAGCTTCAAGGTTGTGCTGTTGCAGTTATGGATGTAAGCGAGACTCATCACCTTATGTCGGTTTTGGAGCATCACCTTACCGCCATTTTCGGTTGAAACAAACAAAATGGACTCTGCATTTGGTGCTTCACTCGTCCTCTACGGATAGAGTTGAGAAATAAGAATGGAAAAAGACAATAAATCTTACGATATTAACGGATATGGGATTCGGGTTTGAGAATTGAGATGATGATCAAGTGAGAGTGAGTGAGGGTTTCTTTCTTTTCTTGTATAATTTGCTACTTCATCATTTGTCTATTTCCTTCCCCCATTCTCTCCCTTATTATTTGCATTGTTCCTTTTTTCTAAATATATATTATAATATAATATAATATTTTAATGTAATATTTAACTTTCGATCACAAAAATAAGCAATTTTTGCTTTTTTATTTTGTTGCAATTTCATTAGAATTACAAATCTTAAGTATTACTCAAAAGTTACTTTGAACGGAACAAAACCGAAATAAAGTTCGGTACTCGTTGACATCGTTGTAGTTTTTAATTCGCATTTTTTACTTGTAATAGAATTCTGAATCAGTTTTGTACAAGAGAGAGGAGAGGGAAAAGGTATGATTATGGTTTAATTAAGAACCCTAAATAGATTAATTAAAAGTATATAATAAAAATAAGATGAATTTTACATAAAATGGCAAGTTACATCTCCTCCTCTATGACTATTAGCATTATTAGCATTAGAATGAGAAGAAGGCATGAAGGCAAGAACAACGAGCAAAACCATAATCCCGATGGGAACCAAAAGCAGCATAAACGGAGGCGGAGGTAACGGGGGCAAAACTAATGGAAGGATCAACAGAGACGCCGTGAGACACACCAACAGAAACAGAGACTCTAAGCTGAAGTAGCTCGCCGGGATCATCAACCTTTTCTGCGACGAGAAGCTCCGCCGTAACTCTTGCTTGCTTTTCTCCGCCGGCGAACTTCGAAAGCTCACGTTTTGGCGCCGGTTGTTGTTTCTTCCGACGTCCATCGCTAGGTTGTTTGAACAACGTTCTTTGATGTTTCTGATGTCGTTCTGCAAGTTTGAGATATCGCGAATCATCTATCTAACGAGACTTTTGGGTTGGCTCTGATTTCGAACAAATAAGCACAAAGACCTTATCTTTTTGTTGTTGTCTGGTTAACCAATGCAGCTTGAGCCAAAATCTCTTATCAGAGGAGAAAGGTTTAGTGCTTTATCGAATCAAAAACAGAGTTTGGTTTTGGGTGTTGAATCTGTTGTGTAGAGAAGTAGTAGCTAAGTAGGCAAATGAGGAAGACAAGTAGTAAGCTTATGAAAGAATAGAGATATAAATAAAGGAAGAGATGGAGGAGAGGATCAGACGAGAATCAGAAGATATGGGGAGGAGGGTTCAGTGAATTTAGGGATTTTTCTGATTTTGGTTAGAAAAGAGGACACGTTTTTTTATATATTATGACTATAGGGGAGGGTGGGCTGACAAAACTGTGAGAAGCAAGTTGCTGAATTTAGAAGATTTGAATTTTTAGTTAAAAAAAAAAAATATTTCGTGTGGCATAGTCTTCCACCACAATCACAAGGTTCTTCTCCCCTGGACTACCTTTTTCTTCTTCTCTCTGCTTTGTTTTAGTATAAGATAATGACGTAACCTCCAATCCCCTCTGAGGAATAAGGCTGACATGGAAGTTATAAAGTAGGTTTTGAATAAAGCGCAGTTAAACTAGTGTGTTATTGTCGGAAACTACTTGTTGTAATTTTCTTTTTTAAAAATCTTTCCTAATGTTTTGAGAAATCTTCTAGGAAAGTTATTTTGAATCACTGGGATGCTTAGTTGATTTTATATAAAGTTTGAAAATTTTATTTGTGTTAATTAAAAATAACTGATGGGACGAGGAGAGTATTATAGTTATATCGTACCTACCAATAATTTTGTCGATGTTTATGGATCGATCAGGACCCCATAGTGTTCTTCTCCTCTGAGGCATTTCATATGGGGTGATTGTGTATGCTCTAGTGGGAAATGTTGGGCCAATGTATATTTATTTATATATGCTTATAATTTCAGTTCTCATATTTTGTATATATATTAAGCAAAATTTATAGCTAGGAATGACAACGCGTTGTGCATGTCAAGTCTGTTGGGACGCAAGTACATGTATGTTCCATAAGCGATACAAGTCATATGAATGTACACTGAGGACTTGAAAGTATTGATTAAACTTAGCTTAAGTGATCGATTGTAGTAAGACTCTCTTCTTCGTTATGTTCTCTCTTGTTCGCGCTATCTTTTTTTTTCTTTCTGTAAAAGTTTGATAGTGATCAACATGTGCAATTGAGAAATTACTAATCAGGGAAACACTTAATTCCTTTTTAATCTATATTAAATATACATGGTTCAATGAACTGAGTAGGACAGGCTCATGAGAAAAACGTCTAGTGCTTTTTTTTTGTTATCTGGCCTTTGGATATATAAAAGCCGAGTAGTAGTTTGGGGAATTGATAGATTACCAAATACTGCATTAGCACTAGTTCCTGATCCACATTAAATTCAATTAAATTGTGTAACATTACTTTAATTAGGTCAAATTAAAAATGCACGAATACATCTTAAAATTAAATATTAAACTCTTTGACGTGAACCAACAAAGTATTTTGCATGATGACGTAGCCTAAATTAATAAATTGAAGTTTGAACTATGAAGTGTTTATATCGAAAGATCCGCCATAGTTTCCAGACCTACTCTTGATACGAAAAGATCGTATATTTAGGGATGTGAACATGGATCTCCGATCTCTTCGATCGTTGACCAAAAAAGGAAAGCAAATGGACCCTCTCTAAGCATAAACAAACTATTAAAATATTAATATTCTTCGACATTACAAATCAGCTAATTACTTTCGTGTAATCAAATGGTTGGAAAGTGAAGATGTAGATGTGTGTATATATGGCAACCCATATGCATGATTATTGCCTTGAACACCGCAAACCTTTTAGATTGGATGTCCAGTGGATCTGCTACAAAGTTCATTCACTAAAAAAAAACTTTTATTAGTTTGTCATATATTCCCTCTTGTCTTTTTAATAAGTCAGTCATGTTTTAATGAATAAACAAATACGATTCCTACTTCTATACTGTATTTTATACAATTGTTTTCTACCTAAAGATATCAACTAGCTAGCATGAATACATTTATAGAGCAATATGTATCTTAAGCGTGTGTAGTTTGAAATTGAGGTAAAAAATAAATGTAATTAAGTTGTAGTTTAAGTGGATTTTCAATGTATATCAAATTACTGTAATGAAGTTCTATAAAAATTTAATAAATTTTTACAAATAAAGAATCATATATTTAGCTTAGACAGACATGCATAAATTTAATAACTTTTTCTTTTTGAATCTAATTTAACATTTTATTCAAAAAAAAAAGACAGACATGCATGTAGTTTTCGACAGTCCATATGCATATAGACATATGTTTTGGTCTAATTCTTAGACAATTAAAGTATTACAATAATCTCAATAACAAGGTCCATATGCTCAGAATCAATCAACACATCGTCGATTTTTTTTTTTTTTAAATATCTTATGTTGGTCAGCTTTTTAAAAATGGAAATAATAATAATACTCTTCCATTAATTATATATACTTTATAGTGTATAAGTATAATTTGGGAAAAAACATTACCAGTATAATTTTGTTGATTTATATGAGGAGAAAGGCGATGAGACATTGAGGATCGAACGGCACATGTAAGTGTAACTTCACGTGGCTCTCTTTTGCCTTTGATACAATGCATTATCATCTCTCTAATTAAGAGTCGTCGTCGACCAAACCAACTTGCATAATTAATATTCCTCGTACGACTCTTTAGTCCCCATCTACTGTTTGCTTTAAAAAAAAACGAAATTACACATTACATATTTTGTTCTTGTTAAAAATATTAATCCTAATTACACATTATATATAGTAGTTTAAAACTAAATATATATCGTGTCTCTCCGACAATCATCTCTAATTAATAGCTCCGGAGCATTTATGTACGTGGTTGGTCTAATAGAGAGAGATTGGTCGTTTTCATGAGTGATGTTATCATGAAACAATTTATATTTTGCTATCCAAAAATTTGTAGTATGATTAGGTTCAGAGAATCATAGGAAAGAAAAATAGGGTGACAAAGACAAGAAGAATAAACATACTTTTATGGGTTTAACTTTTTATTTTATCAAACTTTAATTTATTAAGAATCACAGATTGAAAGGCAAATTATGAAAGAAGAAACATGTATCTGCTTCTCTGAGGTCACTGGGTTCATTGCATTTAACCTAATATATCAATTTTATGGTACAAATTCAATTAATTAGAGTCATGGGTCACGGTCATGTCTAGCTAGATTTCAACAAAAACAATGTTTACGTACATTTTCTTTCTCAGAAAGAGTTTAAAAAGTTGATTACATGACCAGTTTAATTCAAAAGTGAAAATCCAGTTTGTTATTAAGAAAACATAGAGAAAACCCGGTTTAGATCATTAATTAAAAGAGAAATTACCGGTTTTCACTTTTAGTTACCTTTCCGGTTTAGGTTGAAACACCACAACCTTAACAGGGGGCTTTGGATATGACGTAATGGTTAAAATGTATGTGTTTGACTTTTAGTTCTAGAATAATAACTATAAGGATGATTGAATTAAAAGTATTTCAGCAATTTGCAAACTTTATCATATATACAGTATAGTTAGAAAGAAACAGTTCCGTTTTCACCAAGAAATATATTAGTTAAAATTTTATGCAAAAAACAATTTGTGTAAAAATGATCATGCATGTAAATTCTATGCAAAAGAAACAAAATTCTATGGGGAAAAAACCCGAAAAATACGCCATCTAATTTTATTTTGGCCGTTTAATTCCCCTAGTTATTAAATTTCCCGAAAAATATCTGGTTTAATTTATGTTGTCTTTAAAAACCTTCATCTTATTAATATTGGTAGATCCATACACGAGTCTTAACCAGGGTTAAAATTTAACACCCACGTGTTTAATTAAAGAGATCTAATGACACTGTTGCCCTTCTTCTTCTTCACAAATCGACAACCTGTTTGAGAGAGATAGAACCCTAAAATTTTAAAAAGTGATTTTTCTATGATAAGGATCAATCAACATATCTTTAGCCTCATCTCCTCCAATGTAGACTAAAGATCCATCCTTCAACGAGACATCTCCTCTAAAGTGAATATTGAGTTTAATTTTCTCGAAACCACTGAAAAATAAACAAAAAAAATTGCTGATTCGGCATCGAAATACCATCCCCAACCCAAAAAAACTTGATCTTAACTACAAAAAATACAAAATCGGGACCCAAATGAATATATCTCTAACCCAGATAAATCGCCATCCCTAAATCGCAAACCATAAATCAAGCAGGTTTAATCGCAAACCCTAAATCGCTTTTTGAAATTTTAGGGTTCTGTTTCTCTCAAACAGGTTGTCGATTTGTGAAGAAGAAGAAGGGTAACAGTGTCATTAGATCTCTTTAATTAAACATGTGGTGTTAAATTTTAACTCTGGTTAAGACTCGTGTATGGATCTACCAATATTAATAAGATGAAGGTTTTTAAAGACAACATAAATTAAACCAGATATTTTTCAGGAAATTTAATAACTAGAGGAATTAAACGGCCAAAATAAAATTAGATGGCGTATTTTTCGGGTTTTTTCCCAAATTCTATGCATGTCCGACCACAGTTTATATTTATCGTACCTTTAACAAAACGGTTTACTTATTTATTTTCAGTGAGCTGTTTATTTTCTTAAAACAGAGAGTTTCAAATTTGATAAGGGAATTAGATAATGCACTATAACAGATTCCTTTTTGTTGAACAGTACACCACTATAGTGTTTCCCTGTAGCGACAACAAACACTAAAACATTGTTTTTTAAAAACATTATTCTATTATAAAAATAAATTAAGTATAATCGATTAAATATAATCTGTATTGTTATTTAAGAATCTAGTTAAGTGTATAATTTAAAAATAATATATCAAAACATTTTTTTTAATTCTCATAATATGAATTATTAATCAGCAGAAAATATTAAAATCAATTAGTAATTTGATTGATAATACATAATAAAATTCAACTAAATATTAAAATTAAATTAACATTAACATTGAAAACATAATAAAAATTATTAAATAATAAAGAGAATCTTTAGTTTAGTAATATAATAATAGAGACTAATACTTTTAGTGTAATATTTGGTGTTGTGGTTGGAGATGAAAAAGTTTTAATGTTAAAATTACACCAACTATAGTGTTATTTCATCATTAAAATGATATTATCGTTGGAGATGCCCAATGAACAATCTGGGCATTATTAGCGCAAAAGGCTCATGTATACTTTCATGTTCTTGATTCATCTTCATATTGTAGTATAGGGTTCAATGTGTTTGATTATTAATTTTGCTATGTTATTTGTTAATTTGTGAAGAAAAAAAATTTAAAGCAATTTTACTATGAGTATATACATGAATACATATCTAGAGATCCAACTGGAAACACATAAAAACCAAGAAAATGTTAGCCCCTACATAGAACAAAATTGATTATTTTGAAGTTTCTGCCCCTGTGAACTACCACTTGTCCCCTTAAAGTTTCCATATATACATATCTTCAAATGGTTTGGGATGACAAAACCTTTTACGAAACGAAATTGAACTACTTAGAGGTTTCTTCCCAGACAATGGATGAACAAGTAAGTTATTTTTTCTATTGATTGATTTAGAGACAATATGCTTGACGGAGTAAGTAAAACTTCTTTTTCTAGTAATACCATTTGTTTTTTTGTTTCTTGCACAGTACCGTATGCTTGTTAGTGCAGAGACTTCTAGGCATGTTGCCAATGCTCTGAAATTCTCTACCAGAAAAAAAAACGCTTTTATTTGTAAGACCCACTATTTTTGGTATTGCAGAGAGAAAAATTTAAATACTTTTTCTATTTATTTTCCATTTTTTTTCTTGCAGATAATTATTGCTTAGTGCCGGGATATCGTGAGAACTCTTTCTTTTGTATCGCAATAGTGTTGAAACTGAGGGGGTGGTATTGAATTCTTAAAAGATTTTTAAAGAGTTTAACAAAATTATTAAAAGTGAATAAGTGAAAGATTGTTAAAGATTGCTAGAGAGTTTTGTTGATTAGTTTTTTAAATTCTTGTAAACTGCTCCAAAGCATCTCTTTATTTTTGTAATACTTTCCATGACTTTATTTTGTAAAGAAAGTGTCTAAAATCATGAACCAATAATATAATACTTGAATTCATTAATAATCCTAGATTTTTTTTATTTTAATTGAATAACACAAAAATTTTGATGACTTTATAAATGTCTGAATCCAATACAAAAATTTGTTAAAATTTTAAATGACTTTTTACAAATCACAAACTAATAACACTAAACTTTAATAGAGTTTAATAAAATCTTGATCTAATAACAACAGATTTTATATAACATTTAAAGTTTTTAAAAGTCTATTCAAATCTCAAACCAATAATCCTCACTTAAACTGTGATCGGAAACCACTAGAAACAGTTTTTAATGTGTTTTTTTGTGAAAACTGCATTTTTCACACCAATCAGTAGTTTTTATATAATATACGTTTTTAACCAAAAAAAGAACAGATGCGGTTCCAAATAAATGCACCATTTACCCTGCGATTTCAAGAAAAAACGCCAAAATATATTTTTTAGATGTTTAATATAATAATTCAATATTTTTTAATCTAAATAATACACATGCAAATAAAAAATAACTTCGGTTTTTCCTCTCCTATTCAAATAATTTTAAGAATGCATTAAAAAAATATATGTAGTAATATATAGTAGTAATTTTAGTAGTATATATGCATATATAACCATTAGTAAATCCAGTTTTTTAATAACAAATGGATTTAAAAAAAAAACTTTTAGTATAATAACAAATGAATTTGTAAAAATAAATATTAGAATTATTGTCAGAAAGAGTTTACGTACATTTTCTTTCTCAGAAAGTGTTTAAAAAGTTGATTACATGACAAGTTTAATTTAAAAGTGAAAATCCAGTTTGTATATTAAGGAAACATAGAGCAAATCCGGTTTGGATAAATAAATTAAAGAGAAACGCCGGTTTTGATCATTAATTAAATGAGAATTTAGAATTTACCGGTTTCCCTTTTAGCTACATTTCCCGGTTTAAGTTGAAACACCACAACCTTAGCCAGAGTCTTTGGATCTGACGTTAATGGCGAACATGTCTTAAACCCTAGGATCGTACCGTTCGGCGTTCGCCGGTCGAGTTTTTCAAACAAAGGTTTGAACTTTCAACTTTTATCTCGTCCTTCCGGAGCAAACTCGGACCAATTGCAAAGCTTGATTCGTATAGAGAATGGCGGCGAATGGGTACCGTCTCTAAACTGGCTACATTCTTTGCCGACATTGCTTTGATCTTTAAAGTTCTCATTTTTTTTTCTTGTTCACAGGCTAATGGCGGCATCAAATGTGTTTCTTCATCGTCCTGAGAATCGCAATTTCTCTTTTGCTTCTAGAACGAGTCAAACGGCTCTGATCGGTGTTAAAGGCCGTGTTAGTTTCATGAGCAATGTGAAACGCTGTTTTCCTCTGGTTTTGTCAATGGCAAAGACGGAGACTTCCGTGCAAGCCGTTGAGCCCGTTTCGCCTGGTTACGGCATATCCATCATGGTTTTCACAGACACTCTTTAGTTGTGATTTGGATTTACATTGACGTGTTTGTGTGAGATGTCCCGGATAGAAAGTTATTGCCTTTTGTTAGAATTAGAAATAGCGAATCTTTTTGGGTCAAGTTACAGTTTTTTTAAGCGAGTATGATCTTTTGTGAGAGTGTTAATTGTAGGATCAAGCTAAGCCATTTGTGCTCTCTCTCTCTCTCTTTGTACCTAAGGTGAATGGATGCAGTGGCAAAATGGGGAAAGCTGTCATCAAAGCGGCAGATTCTGCAGGAGTGAATATTGTTCCTACATCATTTGGTTCTGCTGAAGAGGCTGGCCAGACAGTTGAGGTCTGTGGAAAGGAGATTCTTGTTCATGGTCCTTCTGAAAGAGAGAAGGTTCTGTCTTCGGTGTTTGAGAAGTATCCTGAACTAATTGTTGTGGATTACACAATTCCCTCTGCAGTAAATGGTACACTCCTGTATCTTCGAAACTTCTTTTTTTAACATTATCTTTCACTCGTAAGTGAACCTATTTATATGAATGTTTACAACACCAGCTGATTTTTGGAATCTGTTTATCTGCATTAGTTGATTTCAAAGGTTGTTTTTGTTTTGTTTTGTTTTGCAAAATGTAGGTAACGCAGAGCTGTATGGCAAAGTAGGAGTTCCCTTCGTTATGGGTACAACTGGAGGAGACAGGACAAGATTGTATAAAACTGTCGAGGAATCAAAGATTTATGCTGTGATCTCCCCACAGATGGGTAAACAGGTGCTTACTTAGTACTCAATGTGTCATAAAAAGCTATAAATTATGTATATCAACTCCCTTCCTTTGACCCATAATATCTATGCTTTGTCCACTAGGTTGTTGCGTTTCTTGCAGCCATGGAGATCATGTCTGAGCAGTTTCCTGGTGCATTTGCTGGTTATTCCTTAGAGGTACTTCTTTTACTTTTAGGTATTCATTTGATTGGAATTTATAGGTTGTGTATCATAATACTGCTGATTGGCTATCATCTCTATAGGTGATGGAGTCTCATCAAGCTAGCAAATTGGATGCATCTGGTACTGCAAAAGCTGTTATTTCTTGCTTTCAGAAATTGGGTGTGTCTTACGACATGGACCAGGTGTTTTTATCGTACTTCGTTTTTCTAAATTAATCATTCTCTTGTAAAATTATCACCATTAATGAAGACCATTTGCTTACTTTTGAAATCAGATACAATTAATTCGAGATCCTAAGCAACAGATGGAGGAGGTGGGTGTTCCGGAGGAGCATATCTCGGGTCATGCTTTCCATCTCTATCACTTGACATCACCAGATAAAACGTACTTGCAAGACTGAAGACATTTACTGTCTCTCTCTCTCTCTCTTTTACTCTTCTCCATTTGCTTGGAAACTGAAAACAATCCTTTTCTTTTGTAGTGTGTCCTTTGAGTTCCAGCACAATGTTTGCGGGAGATCAATATATGCTGAGGGTACTGTCGATGCTGTGCTTTTCCTTGCGAAAAAGGTTAGAACCTTCTTCTTCTTCGAAACTGTTTCGAACAAATCAATGAACCGAATATAGCATTTCTTGATATGTAAATGTGCTAAAAACACATTCTCGTGAATTGCAGATCCGGTCTAAAGCAGAGAAGCGGATCTATAACATGATCGATGTCTTGAGAGAGGGAAACATGCGTTGAACAAACCCCAAGACTTATTTCAAGCGAACCTCAGTGGCATTGACCAGATATTGAAGGTAGAAGGCTTACCAGAGCAAAAACTCAGCTGTGAATTTTGTTGTTTAGCTTTCAGAAACTACCAGAGTTGTTCAAATAGTTATTCTTAGTTTTCCTTTGTATTGACAGAACCAAAACCTGCGCCTGCATTGTATCTTCTGTTGATTACCTTTAATGTTATCCCTTGTCTTCCGGTCTTTAAAAAAGTTATATAAATTTGGAAGTATAACCCAAAAATTTATGAAGGTGACTTTTTTGTTATGTTTTGAGGCAGCAAATATAATGCAGGGCTCGTGAATCACGAAAAATAGATAACCGAGAGTGCGCTATTCTTTAACAAAGACAAGCAAAGGAACTGCTTAGTGGCATTGAGAAACCTGCATATTTTGGGGGAGGGAGAGTTAGGTCTTGGACTCCATGTAATACTACTGAGAGACGAATAGCAAATGCTGCATTAGATAGGGAATGTAACCTGCGAAATGAAAGATAAAACTTGGTTGATGTGACTATTTTGTTTGTCCCAGATTCGCTTCTTGCAAATTCCTTTTTTGACTATAATTTGTCGTCTTTTCTTGCTTGATTTAAAGAAATGTGTTTTTGTACATCTCTTCGTTGCGTAAATTTATTGATGTCTTTTATCAGGTAAACTGTAGAAGGGCTGCTGCCGCTGCTTTCCAAGAGAATGTTGGAAGGCAAGGAAATTACCCTCATGGGATTGACATAGTAAGCATAGCTGATTATTTTTCCCTTTCTTCTCGGGCGAACTCTTACCTTCAGGTTGCTGTTTCCATTGCTCAATATGAAGGGTATCTATATCCTTTTGTGGATGAATTACTATACAACAAGATCTGCCACTGGGTATACTTATCTTATACACTATTTGATATTGGTTTACCTCTGACTATCTACAATTCTAATCCCTATTTAGTGCTCTGCTGTTTCTAATGTGGAACAGTTCTGTTAAGTGATCAACAACTAATTTCAAAATTCAACTACTCATAAACTAGATCCAATAGCTTGATTGGGAACTGTATCAAATCAATGTTCCTAGTTGTAGCTTTCATAATATGTTAATTATTCAATCTTATATGATATCAGGATAAAAGCTTAAGAAGCTCTTGCTGCTCTTGTTAAGTACGAGCCTAAGCACTTTTCCAACTATGTGCTCGAGAAAATAGTTCCTTGTACCCTTTCAACTGATTTGTGCATGCGCCATGGTGCAACATTGGCAGCTGGAGAGGTTGTGTTAGCTTTGCACAAGTGTGGCTATGTCTTTGAGAACCGTAGACATTTGCTGCAGCTTTGCAATAGTGCTGTAAGGTTAAAAAAGAAAGTTCCGCTGCCGGGGTTTGAACCCGGAAATCAAGCTAGATGAAGGGGATTATTATCCGTTTCATCCAGTCCGTGTTTTAACCAATGTGCTACAGCGGATTTTTTGAAAAAAGTTATATATATATGTATATATATTTATTTAGCATGATTCATTAGTTGACATGTTTCACTTATCACATACAGAATGTAGCTGTCAGTGCTGTTAAACAGCTTGTGCAATCCTATCTCGTTGGCAATGAAAAGAAATCTGTTGCTTTAATATTAAAACACCTAAAACATCTAACGGACCCAAATGTAGCTGCCCGAAGAGGTTATTGTGTAGGTGTTCAAACTGTATAAAAGAAGTCACCATTTGTTTGATAAACTTTCACTTTAAATCTCGAAAAACATTTCTTTTAAATCTCAGCACAATATCTTCAGATTCTCGGCTTACTGGTAAAAAGGTAAGATTTCGTCTCAAGTAGTATATTTTTAGTTTAGAGTTGAGAATCAAACCAAGACACCAGAAGCTACAGAGCAAGGGAAATTAGAAAGTTCCTTAATTTGGTTTCTTAACTGCAGCGATTAAAGATTTGAGGAATGGTTTCACACAGTGACATAACCGATCTAGAAACCGATGGTCCAAGATTTGATTGGTGGAAAGTTAGATATGCCTGGTGGCAAATTAGTCTCTGATAACTTATGAGGAAGATGATGAAGTTCTCTACAGACGTGGTAATGATTTCCTTACTCGAATTTGCGAGAATTGTTGTTTGTTCTTTGCATCGAAAGGTCAAAAGTAATATTTTAAGAACATTTTGAGGCATTGATTAACCGATCCATAGAACAAGTTTAGAGTTATTCATTTGTTTTTTACTTCTATGTTCCCATTGCATCATGCTAGCCAGTAGGAGGAATCTTCCAAAATCAGAATAAGCTAAGAAGAAAAGGGTTTATTCCAAAGCATATGCTTAAGAATATCCAAAGAATATTCTTGTCTGGAATCATGTTCTTGTCAATGTCTGTACTTCCACAATCCCAAAACTTGTTTTTATACATCTTTAACTTCCATGAACTGATGAACATGAACATTACAGGGGTTTATTTCTTTTCTCTTTTGCAACCCTTGAATGTGTTTGTTGATGGACATCTATGCATATCGATCATCCTCGTGTTGATCGATTCGTTTAGATGACCATCAACAAACGTTTTCGTGGTTTTGCATCGCCTCTTGAAATCTTGATGATGTTTTTAGCGTCTTTGTAACCATTTTTACTAGTCAAAGCAGCTCAAGAAGTAGTTTGCATCACCTAGAACATTGAAAAGCTTCTTAGGGATTTCTTTCTAAGTTTGTAACATCTCTGACATGGTTTTGTTTCTTTTTTTGGCAGTCGTCATAACTTAGTAAAGAATCTTTGGTCTTGTATTTGCAGTCGTCACATATTTGAAGAGGAATCCCAAAATCTCTGAAGCTCACTGGATTGAAATCTGTAAAGTAAAGCTACATGGTTTCTATATCTTGAAATTTAAAGCAAGACTACTACAATTTGAGTATTTCAGTTTATGGGTTTTGTGTGGAGAACGATGTATGATATCTGTAAAGAAAATAGACAAGTGTTAAAATGACAATCAATGCTTATACTCGATCTAAGATAGTCACATACGTCGAAGCTGTGGTTGTGGAGAAACGGGACCAACGAAACAAGTCTTAAGTTGTTATGGTTTAGCTACTTCTTTGATGTACATGTATAGTTGTTGACTTTCATAGCATTTATGTGTGCTCTGTGGTTCCACTAGATTCCTTATTTCTAGAAGGAAAAGATCAGATTCAGAATAATTCTTAAAACTGATTTGGCATGTTAGCATTAAACTAGCTAAGTCGATTGACCCCATTATTAACCCTTGGATCGGTCGAGTTGCGAATTGCTTCAACTCTTGAGAAGCTCTATTTAGGATGTTTCTAATATTGCGTATTGTTTCTAATAGATACCCAAAAGACTCAATTTGTCACTCCAAGTTAAAACTATATAGTTTTGCATGAAAGACAATACATACTTAAAAGAGATATCATAGTTAGTCAAAATTAAACAACATCCTTTATACTATAAAGCACAAGTCACTCAACCAATAATTCTTTGACACATCAGTAAAAAAAATTATTTTTACAAACTATTATAAAACTAAAAGAAAAAGATCGTGGAGAAAAGAAAAGCAAAACTACATAACTGAAACAAATTTCTTAAATTCAGTTAATGTGAAAACAAATTATTTTCCAAAAAAAAAAAAATCGTGGTAAAAAAAGAAAAACAAAACAAATTACATATTTATTCAACTAAATATAAGTTAGTTGATCAATTAAATACTGACATGTGGGCAAGTTCATCAAAATTAACAGAAAGTAAATTAATAAAAAAAAGTGTCAGTTTTCCTTTTACTACTACGTTTTATGGTAGAAATAAAACCATTTTCACCTTCTTTTCTGAGTTCTCTATTACGTTTTTTTTTTCTTCATTGATCTTTCTCCAATAATCACTAAAAACTATAGAGAAAAACCATTTTTAAAAAAATCAAAGGAAGTTAAGATCTTCATATTGGAGGCGTTTGTGAAAGTAGAACATCAATTCCAAAGATTTGCAGCCAAATAATTTTTAATTATACCATGTTTTGGGTAAGGAACATTTTCCTTTTTTGTATTGTAAGTAAAATTGTTTATATGTTAGTTAATAGCATATTTACTAAGTCAACAATTTATGGCATTTTTAAGATTTTTCTTTTGCTATCACTAATCTTTGTGACATATTATAAAATTAGTTAATGTGTGCCATGCAACTGTAATTTGGGTTTGTTAACCATAAAAATAAAAAATTCCTACATTTGTTTATTTTTTATAAAATTTGTAATGCAATTAAGATAATATAAGGGCATGTTTATCGGTGATACTCATGGAATAATATAAGTCAGACTCAAAAATTAAATTAAAAATTATAATATAATTGAAAACCAATAGAAAAGTGACAGCTAAGACTGAAGGGTCTAAAACCGTGTCTTTAAATGGTTTGCAGAAGACACTTTCTTCTTCTCTTTCCTCAAGTATGTCTTGCATTTATATTAAAAAAAGAACCAAAGACACCGGTAGTATATGCAATGTGAGTGCTCTAATATAATTTCGGTGCATAGCACCGGGTATAATACTAGTAAAATAATAATACTCGTATCTTTTTTAATAATAACGTTAAAAATTAGCCATCTTTAAAATTTTAAACTAAAAAAAGATTTATATTTCATTAGTGAACGCGTTGTTCTTTACGCAAAGTCTCAAACTAACACCGTGCACAGCGCATCGTCAACTGTACACTTTTAGGTGAAGACTTTTTGGAAACATAGTAAAATATTTCGATAATGCACTACAAAAGTTTTCTTCTTTTTTTTTTTCGGTATAGAGCCACAAATTAATGTAAATGTGAAACTAAACCCCAAAACTTTACACATCAATATTGGAATATCACCCAGAACTACAAAATTTGCATTCTTTTCCCCGACGACTTCAGACTTTCACCCATCATGACACAAAACAAGATCATGCAAATAAACTTTTTGTTTTATTTAATTCTTTGGATTGATAAATTATTCACCTGAGACACAAGAGAACAATCTATGGCTTCTATTCCTCACAAGCTGTCCTCGCCTTGACGGAGAACAACTGATATCTCCGCCACCGTCGGCGCCAGATGATCTTCTACCTTCCCGACAAGACATCGATGAGAAATCTCCAACCGACCAGCCACGGCGGTGACGTTGTTGTTGAACACCAACGTTATTCATCTCTATATGGTCAAAAGACGAAGAGGGTCGAGATACAACGGAGTGATCAGGTTTAGCGGCGAAGGGGAAGTGGTCGTAGTCGTCGTAGGAGTACCCTTTAGTCGTGCCGGCTGAGGAAGAGAGACACTCGTAACGCCGACGAGTCATGTTTTTCTTCATAGCCTTAAACGCCATTGGAATCAAACCATCCATTGGTTCCTTTCTTATTTTTGTTGCTCTCTCGTTTCTTTCTTTTTTTTTTGTTATGTTTTTGTATGTGTGTGTATATATGTATGATTGTTGAAGAAAAGAACAATAGTAAAAAGGCAAAACAAGAAGAAGAGAGGAAAGGGGAAAAGGGTTTTTGTAAATATGTGTTGTGTGTGTGTGGAGGTTGGGACGACTAGGAAGGTTTATTGGGTTGGGTAGTGGTTTGGTAATTCAATGCATACCTTCCATCAATTTTTATTTGTCTATCTTTCTTTTCCCTTTTTATACTTCAGAAAATGGTTGTTGCACAAAAAAAAAGGTTAATTTTTCAAATTTCTTTTCTTTTCTGTTAACTATAACTAAAATGTATTATTCTCATTGGCTATATTGTATCACTGCTGGGATTTTAGAGTTCTTTTCATTTACTATTTGTAGAATTAAAATTTTATGGTATTTCATTGTTTTTAGTGTTATTTTCTCCTTTCATTTTTGTAATTTTTAAAAAACCTCATACTCCACATAGATATAAATTTCATAGTTTTCAAGATTTCATATTAGTAACTAAATTAATAGTTTGAAATATTTCAAATTTCATATTAAAATTTCCTTTTTAGTATGTAAATAGCAAAAAATCTTACTATAGCATTATCTATATTAACATTTTTGAAGTACATTTTATGTTATGGCCTTTAAATTTTGCTTATTTAAATTTTTATCTATATTAACATTTTTGAAGTACATTTTGTGTTATGCCCTTTAAGTTTTGCTTATTTAAATTTTTTATTTACAACATTAACTCCTAAAACAATTCCATAAATAACATTGCAGAGAAACTCAAATACTAAACTTTCTTAAATCGACCAACATTTGTTATATTTATTGTCATAAAATCTTAACAATATCTATACATTTCGATTTTTCCAAAAACAGCTCTATTCATTAAAGTTTGAATCCCATAAAATCACCAAAACTATCTTTAGAGATTTTGTTTGTATAGACTTTCTATAGAAGTTTTTGCTTTACATATTTTGATTGTAAAATGTAGGTTTAGTCATCTACATTACTTGATTTCTCAGATTTCTCACATTATAATAAATAAAACTAAATAATTATCCCGTGGTGTTTCTATAAATTGAAATACATTTAGTGTCCTTTAAGTTATACTTATTTACAAAGTTAATCCTTAAAAAATTGCACATACAAACAAAATCAATTAGATTCCTAAAATGTCTCTACAAATTTGGTTTATAATTTCCTAAAACAATTTATATTAAGAAATTTATTACACTTAATAACATATGCCAAAAATATCTATACAATATTTTCTTCTTTTAAAAACTCTAATATTCAGTAAAAACTATATTGTTTCATATGAACAATTAAAACTTTAATGGATATTAATATGCTGACAAAAAGTGTAAAAATAATTATTCACGGGTTAAATCTAATTAATTGGAGTATCTTATTATATAAAGTTGGGTTTTGAAAGTTAGCCATTAACAAGATTTTGACATGTGTCAAGTTATCAATCTGAGATTTTGACATGTGTAAAAGTTAATATTTGATAGGAGGAATTTGATTACAACAAAAACAAAATATTTGTTTTAAAACATATTAATAATATAAAAGATAATTATCAAAAATTAAAAAAAATTACAAATTTTTTTAAATAATTATAAGGATATTATATCTTATTATATAAACTTTGGTTCTTAAACTTAGTAACTCACTAGATCGTGACACATGTTAGTTTTAACGATCAGAGATCAAAATTAAAAACTCACCAGATTGTGACACATGTCAGCTTTAGCGATTAAATATCAAAGTTAATAATTTATCAGATCCTGTCACTTTTATTTTCTACAAGTTTTTAAAAAGATAATTTTAATACGTATAAAAACAACAAATTCATTGTTAATTAATTTTTAAAAGTGAAAGGGTTATAAATTAAAAACTCTTATAACGTTAAAAATTAAATCTAATATGTATATAAGAAAATTAATGTTTTATATTTTAAAAATATAATTAAAAAATATATTTAAAACAAAATTAAACTAGAAAAACATAATTCTAATATGTATATAAGAATTTTGTTTTTGAATAGTGTAATTTTAACATGTAAATATTTTATTTTAATTCTTTTTCTATATTACTTTTCAAAAATACCCTTTCATGTTGTCCACTTTCAAAAATACCATTTTCTATGTATAAAATGATTAAATTTCAAGCTCTAACATCAAACACTAAACCTTATTCCCTCAAAACTATACCCTAAATGTAAAATAGAGAATCCAAACCTAAAACAAATTCTAAAAATTAACTAAACATATTGTAATTATGTAAAAGTGTGCAAAAATAAAAATGTTCTAGAAAAATGGTATTTTTGAAAAAGGGTATCTCAAAAAGGGTATTTATAACAAATTCTATAACCCTCTTTTACACAATTACAATATGTTAAATTAATCCTTAGATTTTTTTTAGGTTTGGGTTCTCTATTTTATATTTAGGGAATAGTTTTTAGGAGGTAGGGTTTAGTATTTAGGGTTTAGGGTTTAGAATTTAATCATTTTTTATATTAAAAATGGGCATTTTTGAAAATGGATATCATAAAAGAGTATTTTTGGAAAGTGACATAGAAAAGGGGTATTTTCAAAATATATGTGTTTGAAAAATTTAAAACTGGAACTTTTCAAAACAAATATATAATTTCAAAAAAAAAAATTAGAAGATTAGGTAGTAATTTTAATTAAGTTACTGATTCTACAAGGAAAATGATTACATTTATTCTTAAAAAGAGAAAATGGATTAAGGATATACTACAATTAATTCATAGAATATTTAGTAGTAACTTATTATTCCTAAAAGAAAAAGGATTATAAAGACTCATCTCTATCCAACAACTAAACTATCTAATATTTTCTCACCTAACAATGTAATTTCTTAAACTTTGTTATATTGGTAAAGCTATTATTTTTTTTCTGATGACGTTGTATTATTCTTATGATGATGTTTCATATAATAATGTAAGACTACACAAAAATTGTATAAATGATCCCATATTTTAAACATTTTTATTATGATACCAAGCTAATCTATATATATATATATATATGTGTGTTTAGATGATGAAAACAAATAAAGAAAGAAGAAAGAAATAAAATTAGAGAAAAAAAAATGGAGACTGAAGTAGAGAGAAACAAGCAAATAGATGATGAAAACAAATAAAGAAAGAAGAAAAAAAATAAAATTAGAGAAAACAGAAAAATGGAGACTGAATTAAGAGAAACAAGCAAACAGATGATGAAAATAAATAAAGAAAGAAGAAGAAATAAAATTAGAGAAAACAGAAAAATGGAGACTAAAGTAAAGAGAAACAAGCAAAGAGATGATGAAAAAAAATAAAGAAAGAAGAAATAAATAAAATTAGAGAAAACAGAAAAATGGAGACTGAAGTAAAGAGAAACAAGCAAAGAGATGATGAAAACAAATAAAGAAATTAAGAAGAAAGAAATAAAATTAGAGAGAGCAGAAAAATGGAGACTGAAGTAAAGAGAAACAAGCAAACAGATGATGAAAACAAATAAGGAAAAAAGAAAGAAATAAAATTAGAGAAAACAAAAAAAATGGAGACTGAAGTTAAGAGAAACAAACAAACAGATGATGAAAACAAATAAAGAAAGAAGAAAGAAATAATATTAGAGAAAAAAGAAAAATGGAGACTGAAGTAAAGAGGAACAAGAAAAAAAAATAGACTGAAGTAAAGAGAAACAAGCAAACAAATGATGAAAACAAATAAAGAAAGAAGAAAGAAAAAAATTAGAGAAAAAAGAAAAATGGAGACTGAAGTAAAGAGAAACAAGCAAACCAATGATGAAAACAAATAAAGAAAGAAGAAAGAAATAAAATTAGAGAAAACAGAGAAATGGAGACTGAAGTAAAGAGAAACAAGCAAAGAGATGATGAAAACAAATAAAGAAAGAAGAAAGAAATAAAATTAGAGAAAACAGAAAAATGGAGACAGAAGTAGAGGGAAACAAGCAAACAGATAATGAAAACAAATAAAGAAAGAAGAAAGAAATAAAATTAGAGAAAACAGAAAAATGGAGACTGAAGTAGAGAGAAATAAGCAAACACAAGATGCATACAAATAAAGAAAGAAGAAAAAAATAAAATTAGAGAAAACAGAATAATGGAGACTGAAGTAAAGAGAAACAAGCAAACAGATGATGAAAACAAATAAAGAAAGAAGAAAGAAATAAAATTAGAGAAAACAAAAAAAATGGAGACTGAAGTTAAGAGAAACAAACAAACAGATGATGAAAACAAATAAAGAAAGAAGAAAGAAATAATATTAGAGAAAAAAGAAAAATGGAGACTGAAGTAAAGAGAAACAAGCAAACAAATGATGAAAACAAATAAAGAAAGAAGAAAGAAATAAAATTAGAGAAAATAGAAAAATGGAGACTGAAGTAAAGAGAAACAAGCAAAAAGATGATAAAAACAAATAAAGAAAGAATAAAGAAATAAAATTAAAGAAAACTGAAAAATGGAGACTGAAGTTAAGAGAATCAAGCAAAAAGATGATGAAAACAAATAAAGAAAGAATAAAGAAATAAAATTAAAGAAAACTGAAAAATGGAGATTGAAGTTAAGAGAAACAAGCAAACAGATTATGAAAACAAATAAAGAAAGAATAAATAAACAAATTAGAGAAAACAAAAAATGGAGACTGAAGTAAACAGAAACAAGCAAACACATGATGAAAACAAATAGAGAAAGAAGAAAGAAATAAAAATAGAGAAAAAAGAGAAATGGAGACTGATGTAAAAAGAAATAAGCATAGAGATGAAGAAAATAAATAAAGAAAGAAGAAAGAAATAAAATTAGAGAAAACAGAGAAATGGAGACTGAAGTAAAGAGAAACAAGCAAAGAGATGATGAAAACAAATAAAGAAAGAAGAAAGAAATAAAATTAGAGAAAACAGAAAAATGGAGACTAAAGTTTAGAGAAACAAGCAAACAGATGATGAAAACAAATAAAGAAAGAAGAAAGAAAAAAGAAAAATGGAGACTGAAGTAAAGAAAAACAAGCAAACAGATGATGAAAACAAATAAAGAAAGAAGAAAGAAATAAAATTAGAGAAAACAGAAAAATGGAGACTAAAGTTTAGAGAAACAAGCAAACAGATGATGAAAACAAATAAAGAAAGAAGAAAGAAAAAAATTAGAGAAAAAAGAAAAATGGAGACTGAAGTAAAGAAAAACAAGCAAACAGATGATGAAAACAAATAAAGAAAGAAGAAAGAAATAAAATTAGAGAAAACAGAGAAATGGAGACTGAAGTAAAGAGAAACAAGCAAAGAGATGATGAAAACAAATAAAGAAAGAAAAAAGAAATAAAATTAGAGAAAACAGAAAAATGGAGACAGAAGTAAAGAAAAACAAGCAAACAGATGATGAAAACAAATAAAGAAAGAAGAAAGAAATAAAATTAGAGAAAACAGAAAAATGGAGACTGAAGTAGAGAGAAATAAGCAAACACATGATGAATACAAATAAAGAAAGAAGAAAGAAACAAAATTAGAGAAAACAGAATAATGGAGACTAAAGTAAAGAGAAACAAGCAAACAGATAATGAAAACAAATAAAAAAAGAAGAAAGAAATAAAATTAGAGAAAACAGAAAAATGGAGACTGAAGTAGAGAGAAATAAGCAAACACATGATGAATACAAATAAAGAAAGAAGAAAGAAATAAAATTAGAGAAAACAGAATAATGGAGACTGAAGTAAAGAGAAACAAGCAAACAGATGATGAAAACAAATAAAGAAAGAAGAAAGAAATAAAATTAGAGAAAAAAGAAAAATGGAGACTAAAGTAAAGAGAAACAAGCAAACAGATGATGAAAACAAATAAAGAAAGAAGAAAGAAATAAAATTAGAGGAAAAAAAATGGAGACTAAAGTAAAGAGAAACAAGCAAACAGATGATGAAAACAAAAGAAGAAAGAATAATATTAGAGAAAAATGGAGACTGAAGTAAAGAGAAACAAGCAAACAGATTATGAAAACAGATAAAGAAAGAAGAAATAAATAAAATTAGAGAAAATAGAAAAATGGAGACTGAAGTAAAAAGAAACAAGCAAACAGATGATGAAAACAAATAGAAAAAGAAGAAAGAAAAAATTTAGATAAAACAGAAAAATGGAAACTGAAGTAGAGAGAAACAAGCAAATAGATGATGAAAACAAATAAATAAAGAAGAAAGAAATAAAATTAGAGAAAAAAAGAAAAATAGAGACTGAAGTTAAGAGAAACAAGCAAATAGATGATGAAAACAAATAAAGAAAGAAGAAAGAAAGAAAATTAGAGAAAAAAGAAAAATGGAGACTGAAGTAGTTAGAAACAAGCAAACAGATGACGAAAACATATAAAGAAAGAAGAAAAAAATAAAATTAGAGAAAATAGAGAAATGGAGACTGAAGTATAGAGAAACAAGCAAAAAGATGATGAAAACAAATAAAGAAAGAAGAAATAAATAAAATTAGAGAAAACAGAAAAATGGAGACTGAAGTTAAGAGAAACAAGCAAACAGATGATGAAAACAAATAAAGAAAGAAATAAAATTAGAGATAACAGAAAAATAGAGACTGAAGTTAAGAGAAACAAGCAAGCACATGATGAAAACTAATAAAGAAAGAAGAAAGAAATAAAATTAGAGAAAACATAAAAATTGAGACTGAATTAAAGAGAAACAAGCAAAGAGATGATGAAAAAATATAAAGAAAGAAGAAAGAAATAAAATTAGAGAAAACATAGAAATAGATACTGAAGTAAAGAGAAACAAGCAAAGAGATGATGAAAACAAATAAAGAAAGAAGAAAGAAATAAAATTAGAGGAAAAAAAAAATGGAGACTAAAGTAAAGAGAAACAAAGAAACAGATGATGAAAACAAATAAAGAAAGAAGAAAGAATAATATTAGAGAAAAAAGAAAAATGGAGACTGAAGTAAAGAGAAACAAGCAAACAGATTATGAAAACAGATAAAGAAAGAAGAAATAAATAAAATTAGAGAAAATAGAAAAATGGAGACTGAAGTAAAGAGAAACAAGCAAACAGATGATAAAAACAAATAGAAAAAGAAGAAAGAAAAAATTTAGATAAAACAAAAAAATGGAAACTGAAGTAGAGAGAAACAAACAAATAGATCATGAAAACAAATAAATAAAGAAGAAAGAAATAAAATTAGAGAAAAAAAGAAAAAATGGAGACTGAAGTTAAGAGAAACAAGCAAACACATGATGAAAACAAATAAAGAAAGAAGAAAGAAAGAAAATTAGAGAAAAAAGAAAATGGAGACCGAAGTAGAGAGAAACAAGCAAACAGATGACGAAAACATATAAAGAAAGAAGAAAGAAATAAAATTAGAGAAAACAGAGAAATGGAGACTGAAGTAAAGAGAAACAAACAAAAAGATGATGAAAACAAATAAAGAAAGAAGAAATAAATAAAATTAGAGAAAACAGAAAAATTGAGATTGAAGTTAAGAGAAACAAGCAAACAGATGATGAAAACAAATAAAGAAAGAAATAAAATTAGAGATAACAGAAAAATGGAGACTCAAGTAGAGAGAAACAAGCAAGCACATGATGAAAACAAATAAAGAAAGAAGAAAGAAATAAAATTAGAGAAAGCAGAAAAATAGAGACTGAAGTAGAGAGAAGCAAGCAAGCACATGATGAAAACAAATAAAGAAAGAAGAAAGAAATAAAATTAGAGAAAGCAGAAAAATGGAGACTGACGTAAAGAGAAACAAGCAAACAGATGATGCAAACAAATAAAGAAAAAAGAAAGAAATAAAATTAGAGAAAGCAGAATAATGGAGACTGAAGTAAAGAGAAACAAGCAAACAGATGATGAAAAATAATAAAGTAAGAAGAAATAAATAAAATTAGAGAAAACAGAAAAATGGAGACAGAAGTTAAGAGAAACAAGCAAAGAGATGATGAAAACAAATAAAGAAAGAAGAAAGAAATAAAATTAGAGAAAAAAGAAAAATTGAGACTGAAGTAAAGAGAAACAAGCAAAGAGATGATGAAAAAATATAAAGAAAGAAGAAAGAAATAAAATTAGAGAAAACAGAGAAATAGATACTGAAGTAAAGAGAAACAAGCAAACACATGATGAAAACAAATAAAGAAAGAAGAAAGAAATAAAATTTGAGAAAAAAAAAAATGGAGACTGAAGTAAAGAGAAACAAGCAAATAGATGATGAAAACAAATAAAGAAAGAATAAATAAATAAAATTAGAGAAAAAAGAAAAATGGAGACTGAAGTAAAGAGAAACAAGCAAACTGATGATGAAAACAAATAAAGAAAGAAGAAAAGTATAAAATTAGAGAAAAAAGAAAAATGGAGACTGAAGTTAAGAGAAACAAGCAAACAGATGATGAAAACAAATAAAGAAAAAAGAAAAAAAATTAGAAAAAAAAATAGAGACAGAAGTAAATAGAAACAAACAAATAGATGATGAAAACAAATAAAGAAAGAAGAAAGGAAAAAATTAGAGAAAAAAAGAAAAATAGAGACTGAAGTAAATAGAAACAAGCAAACAGATGATGAAAACAAATAAAGAAAGAATAAAGAAATAAAATTAGAGAAAACAGAAAAATGGAGACTGAAGTTAAGAGAAACAAGCAAACAGATGATGAAAACAAATAAAGAAAGAAGAAATAAATAAAATTAGAGAAAACAGAAAAATGGAGACTGAAGTTAAGAGAAACAAGCAAACAGATGATGAAAACAAATAAAGAAAGAAGAAATAAATAAAATTAGAGGAAAAAAAATGGAGACTAAAGTAAAGAGAAACAAGCAAACAGATGATGAAAACAAATAAAGAAAGAATAAAGAATAATATTAGAGAAAAAAGAAAAATGGAGACTG
Source organism: Camelina hispida (assembly GCA_023657505.1). NCBI lineage: Eukaryota > Viridiplantae > Streptophyta > Magnoliopsida > Brassicales > Brassicaceae > Camelina > Camelina hispida. Next base: position 40,371,755 of record CP094634.1, on the reverse strand, counting down.
AAGTAAAGAGAAACAAGCAAACAGATTATGAAAACAGATAAAGAAAGAAGAAATAAATAAAATTAGAGAAAATAGAAAAATGGAGACTGAAGTAAAGAGAAACAAGCAAACAGATGATGAAAACAAATAGAAAAAGAAGAAAGAAAAAATTTAGATAAAACAGAAAAATGGAAACTGAAGTAGAGAGAAACAAGCAAATAGATGATGAAAACAAATAAATAAAGAAGAAAGAAATAAAATTAGAGAAAACAGAAAAGGGAGACTGAAGTTAAGAGAAACAAGCAAACAGATGATGAAAACAAATAAAGAAAGAAATAAAATTAGAGAAAACAGAAAAATGGAGACTGAAGTTAAGGAAACAAGCAAACAGATGATGAAAATAAATAAAGAAAGAAAAAATAAATAAAATTAGAGAAAACAGAAAAATGGAGACTGAAGTTAAGAGAAACAAGCAAAGAGATGATGAAAACAAATAAAGAAAGAAGAAAGAAATAAAATTAGAGAAAACAGATAAATGGAGACTGAAGTAAAGGGAAACAAGCAAACAGATGATGAAAACAAATAAAGAAAAAAGAAAGAAATAAAATTAGAGAAAGCAGAAAAATGGAGACTGAAGTAGAGGGAAACAAGCAAACAGATGATGAAAACAAATAAAGAAAAAAGAAAGAAATAAATTTAGAGAAAACAGAAAAATGGAGACTAAAGTAGAGAGAAATAAGCAAACACATGATGAAAACAAATAAAGAAAGAAGAAAGAAATAAAATTAGAGAAACCAGAAAAATTGAGACTGAAGTAGAGAGAAACAAACAAACACATGATGAAAACAAATATAGAAAGAAGAAAGAAATAAAATTAGAGAAAAAAGAAAAATGGAGACTGAAGTAAAGAGAAACAAGCACACAGATGGTGAAAACAAGCAAAGAAAGAAGAAAGAAATAAAATTAGAGAAAAAATAAAAATGGAGACTGAAGTAAATAGAAACAAGCAAAGAGATGATAAAAACAAATAAAGAAGGAACAAAGAAATAAAATTAGAGAAAAAAAATGGAGATCTTACATCAAGGACTACTGACAGCCAATATGAATGATGACAATATGTTTTTTTTTTTTTTTTTTTAATGTTAAATTCTATTTATCGACCAAGTTACAATAGTTTCCGACTTACATACAAAATCCCAATCTCAACAGGAACGTGAAAGATTTAATTACCCGATACCAACCGGCAAAGGATGAGTAATATAAGAAAAGTATAAGAAAAGTATAATAAAATATAAGAAACTATTGGGATTATAAGAAAAGTAAATAAGGAGAAGAGAAGGGGAAGAGAGTCTTCGAGCTTGTAGGGAAAGAAGGCGGTCCCGCAGAGTTCGATCAACGGAGACTTGAAGAGAAGCTGGCGAAGAGAAGCTGGAGGAGAATATCCTAGAGTTTCGCTCCCTACAAATCAAGTAGATCGTTGACTGAAGCAGAAGCTTAAGAAGAGTTACTGTAGATGCATGGTGAGGCTGCTGATGCTGAATAATCCAGTCCGCCGCCGCATGAAGATTGACAGGTGATTGTGGGAAGAACTTACTAGCGAAGAAGCTCCAAACCTCAGATGAGAAAGGACACTGGAAAAACAGATACTCATGTGACTCAGTACCACAAGAGCGTAAGACACAGTCAGAAGAGACTGTCTTACCCCAACTACGAAGCCTGTCTCTATAATTTTGTATATCTTATTATATAAAGTTGGGTTTTGAAAGTTAGCCATTAACAAGATTTTGACATGTGTCAAGTTATCAATCTTAGATTTTGACATGTGTAAAATTTGATATTTAATAAGAGGAATTTGATTACAACAAAAATAAAATATTTTGTTTTTTAAAATATTAATAATGTAAAAAATAATTATCAAAAACTACAGAATTTATAAAAAATACAAAGTTTTTTTAAAATAATTATAATGAGATTATTTATATATAAATATATATATATATATATATAAATATATAAATATATTTCATAAAATTTGAAATTATAATATTATTTATTTATTTTTAATTTTAAGTTATTAATTCTACAAAAATATAGAAAAAAGGATTAAGGAAAATATACAGTTAATTATTAATTCTTGAAAAGACCGACCTTTTTTTTTTAAAAAAATAAATATAAATATAATAATAAATAAACTACAACTAGTGGTCCCATACCCACTAGTCACCTAACCACAAACACAACCAACAGCGGAAATAATAATACCAATATCCAATAAAATAATAATCCAATAAATATAAATATCCAATATAAATTCCAATCTTAACTAATGATTCAAACATCATAAACCAAGTAACCAGCAATCCTAAACAATGCTCTAAGACTCAACTCTAGCAACCTAACAATGCCAGATCAATAATCAACCGAGTCCCTAGAACATCCTCCTCTTCACTGCCTGGATTCCACGGTCACACTTTGCCTTTACCTGCACCACAAACACATATTGCAATGCATGAGTATTTTACAAACACTCAGTAAGGCAATCCTCCCATCTACTGGGCTATACACACAAGCAATAGTATCAGTAATCTTCACACAACAATCAACAAACAATAACAAAACAGGACGTAGCATCGACCGATGCCACAACTGCATCGATCGATGCCAACAGGAGAAGCATCGATCGATGGCTGCATCGACCGATACCCAATCTGCATCGACCGACGCATGCTCGACGCACACGAAAAACCCTAAAGTTCATCGCGCCGTCCTCGCACTTGCATCGACCGATGCAAGCTATGCATCGATCGACGCAACGTCGAGCACCGTGTTTTCTCCGAAGTTTCTCGCCGGATCTCGTTCCTACAACCACAGAAACTCAATCCCAAGCCACAAGAAAGCTTCCTAACGTCCATAACAACAATCTAATACATCTAACAACAAACAACAAGCAAATCACTGAATTCTCTAGCTTAGATAAGCCATGGTCCTGCACTTACCTGTGCCAAGACGAATCTGAACAACACAAAAGCAAGAAAACGTTTCCTAGAAGCTCCTACAGCAATCCCAGCTACAGATCTCTTCAGGAAAACACCAAACTCCAAGAATCTCTCAAGAACTTTTCTCTCTTTTCTTTTCTCTCCCAGAAACGGCCAAAAACACGAATGAACCAAAAGAAAACGAGTTAAGGGTTTTCCCTTTCTCTTTTCCCCAAAACGCAGCGTTTGACTTAAGTCAAAACGCACAGAATTGAGTCAGCATCGATCGATGCTCCTACTGCATCGATCGATGCACATCCTAAACTGGGAATTCCGGTTCACGGATGTTACAATTCTCCCCCACCAAACTGGATTCGTCCTCGAATCCCAAACAACCATCAGCCAAGGACTCCCATGCAACCGTCTCCACGGCCCGCACTCCTCCAACCGACCTACAGAAGGTCACCTCTAGGCGATAGACTCACGCTCCAGGCATCATTTGCTCTCGACTTTTGGACTTCCTTTTCTCATAGGCCTAAACCTTGAGTTTCATCGGCTCCTCATCAGACCTAAGTCTGCATGCCAATGCTGGCTCCTCATCGGGCCTAAGCCCGCATGCCATAATATATAAGGAAAAATCCAACTCGTCTCTCGGGTCGTCACCCTACGGCGCGCCTCCGGACCGTCGTCCGAAGTCGATATACCAACCATACTCCAAAGTCACAAAGTCTCCGAATATGGCAGTACTAGGAGAACCAAAGTCCCCCAAGAGCCGCGAGCAAACGATTCTGAACACGTCTGAGTCCTATCCCTATCCAGGTTTCCTTCCCGTGACTCGCGTAAAAACATCGCAATGTTCTACCAGCCACATATTCCCTCACTGGAATACCATATGACCACACAAGGATCATATACACGCTACAAAGGCCGCCATAAAGGCCAACAAAATGTCCTCACGAGGACCGCCACCAAGGCCAAACAAATGTCCTAAAAAGGACCGCCACCAAGGCCACTCGTCCCAAAGGACCGTCACGAAGACCATCTGTCCCGAAGGACCGTCACGAAGACCATCTGTCCCGAAGGACCGTCACAAAGACCATCTGTCCCGAAGGACCGTCACAAAGACCATCTGTCCCGAAGGACCGTCACAAAGACCATCTGTCCCGAAGGACCGTCACAAAGACCATCTGTCCCGAAGGACCGTCACAAAGACACTCTGGCTAAACAGCCCGCCACAAAGGCCAACAAAAGGCTGAAAGCCCGCTACAAAGGCCACACAATTGGCTAAAAGCCCGCCACAAAGGCCACACAATGTCTAACAAGACCGCCACACACAGGCACTCTGACCCGAAAGTCCGCCACAAAGGCACAAAAGCCCCCTCCCAGGCTTCCCACCGCAAAAATGGACAAATTCTCTCTCCCGAGAAACTTTCCATAATTAGAACTTTTCATTTCTGGAAACTTTCCACTTAAGGAAACTTCTATTTCGGGAAACTTTTCCCCAAACCCGCCTCACGGAAACTTTGTACCCCGAGCACCACCTCATCTTGTTACTGAGTCGCACAACCAACCACCCCAAGCGACCGAGTAACAAGAGAGATGGGCTGGAATACTCCATTCCCGCTCCAGCCACGGATTACAGACGGAACCAGACTAGGCAAGCTCAGGTCGTGGTTGCTTCTCATACCACTTCTTGAACCTTGCCTTCATCCTTGCCTCAGGTTCCCAAGTCTGCTCCTCCACACCATCACAGTCCCACAGGACTCTCATCAAAGGAATCTTCTTCTTCCGAAGTTCCTTGATCCTCCTCTCGAGAACCCTCACTGGTCTCGCCTCCAAAGTCATGTTAGGCTGAAGATCTTCGGAATCTTAGCCAACAACTGATCGTCCTCACGGAGACACTTCCGCAACATAGACACATGGAATACCTTATGGAAAGCACGCATAACCTCAGGTAACTCCAGTCTATGCCACTTGTCCAACTCGCTCAATCACTCGAACGGACCCATATACCTCGGACTCAACTTAGTCTCAAATGACCTGTTCGGACCCCGCAACATGGCCATCTTGAGGTACACTCTGTCTCCCACCTGAAACTCAAGATCTCTCCTCCTCCTATCAGCATAACTCCTCTGCCTATCCCGAGCCTCTTTCATGTTCAGCTTGAGAACCCGAATCTTCTCGAGGTCTCCTGAACAAAATCTGCCCCGTACATGCTCCTCTCCCCCACCTGAGTCCAGCATAACGGTGTACGACACGGCCTCCCATACAAAGCCTCATAAGGAGCCATACCAATACTCGCCTGATAGCTGTTGTTGTAAGCAAACTCTACCAGGTTCAGGTGATCTGCCCAATGGCCACCCCAATCCAAAACACACATCCTCAGCAAATCCTCCAACATCTGGATCGTCCTCTCAGATTGTCCATCTGTCTGGGGATGATAAGCTGTACTCATATGCACCTTAGTGCCCATCTCTGCCTGAAATGCCTGCCAGAACACCGAAGTGAACTTAGAATCTCTATCAGACACAATTCTCGCTGGCACCCCATGCAATCTGACTATCTCCCTCACATACTTCTTAGCCAAGACCACTGCTCCATCAGTCTTCTTAATGGCCAGAAAATGTGCTGACTTAGTTAACCGGTCCACAATGACCCAAATAGCATCAAAGGTCCGCGACACTGGCAATCCTACCACAAAATCCATGGTAATCATATCCCACTTCCACTCAGGAATGGGTAAACTCTTCAGTAAACCGCCAGGAACCTGATGCTCAGCCTTCACTAGCTGGCACACATCGCACTTCGCGACCCAACTAGCTACATCCTTCTTCATCCCGACCCAATGATAGTACCTCTTGAGGTCACGGTACATCTTAGTCGCTCCTGGATGAATAGACAGCTTGCTCGAATGAGCCTCTCTCAGAATCTCCTGCCTCAACTCCTCATCCTTGGGCACACAATCCGACCATGCACCAAGATAGTACCATTATCTGAGACCTGATACTCGACTCAACATCCTTTGAGGCATTCACCAGCCCCAAATCCTTCTCCTGTGCCAACCGCACCCTACTCAAAAGATCTGCTCGGTCAACTGCTTCCAAACCCAACGGTTCCAATGAAACAGCACACAAGCTCAACGCACTGATCTCTCCTACTAGAGACTCCATCTCCTGCTCCTGAGCCGAAGCTACCCTCTTCCGACTCAGAGCATCTGCAACCGTGTTAGCCTTACCAGGATGATAGGCTATCTCCAAATCATAATCCGCCACAAGCTCCATCCACCGCCTCTGCCTCAAATTCAACTCAGGCTGAGTGAATATATACTTAAAGCTCTTATGATCTGTGAACACCTATACCTTTGCACCATAAAGATAAGATCTCCAAATCTTCAGGGTAAAAACTACAGCACCCATCTCCAAATCATGAGTAGGATAGTTGCCTTCATGCACCCGCAACTGCCGCGATGCATAGGCAATAACCTTCCCATGCTGCATCAGAACACACCCCAAACCAACTCTAGATGCATCTGTGTAAACCACATAGGGTTCTCCCTGCTCCGGCAAAGCCAAAACTGGCGCAGTAGTATACATCTCCTTCAGGCTTGCAAAGCCTTCCTCACACTCTTCGACCAGAAAAAGGAACATCCTTCCCTGTCAACTTAGTCATAGGACGTGCTCTGCTTGCAAACCCCGCACAAATCTCCTGTAATAACCTGCCAATCCGAGAAAACTTCTGATCTCTGTAGCATTCTGCGGTCTACGCCAATCTCTGATAGCCTGAATCTTCTCTGGATCTACAGAAACCCCCTCTGCAGAAACAATGTGACCCAGAAAACCCATCTCACGCTGCCAAAAACTGCACTTGCTCAACTTAGCAAATAGCTTCTGCTCCCGCAGCTTCTCTATAACTGCCCTCAAATGTACTGCATGCTCCTCAGGACTCTTAGAATAGACCAGGATATCGTCGATGAAAATGATGACAGATACATCCAGAAACTCCTGAAACACACTGTTCATCAATCTCATAAACGCTGCTGGTGCGTTAGTCAACCCGAAAGGCATCACCACAAACTCATAATGCCCATACCTCGTCCTGAAAGCAGTCTTCCTCACATCTGCCTCATCTATCGGTATCTGGTGATAACCCGACGCCAGATCCACCTTAGAGAACCAAGTAGCACCCCTCAACTGATCCAACAACTCATCAATCCTTGGAAGAGGATACTTGTTCTTCACAGTGACCCGGTTCAAACCCCGGTAATCTATGCATAACCTGAAACTCCCATCCTTCTTCTTCACAAACAACACCGGCGCTCCCCACGGTGATACACTAGGACGGATGAATCCCTTACTCAACAAATCCTCTAGCTGCTTCTTCAGCTCTGCCATCTCTGCTGGAGCCATTCTGTAAGGAGCCTTGGATAACGGTGTCGTCCGCGGTTCCAGTTCAATGGTGAAAGGATCCGACCGAGATGGTGGTAATCCCTGCAAAGACTGAAACACATCCTCAAATTCCTCTACTACCGGAATACCGCTAACCGTAGACTTCCCCACTGACTCTGGCATAGATATAGTGACCAGATAAGCCTCACGGCCCTTCTCGATCATCTTCCCAGCCTGAATGGCTGAGATCACGAGACTCCCGAGTCGGTCAATTCCCGAAAAAACTTCTCTCCCGGACGCTCAAACTCCACTCTACCCCTATGACAATCCAAATGCACCATATGCTGATGCAACCAATCCATCCCGAGAATGACATCATACAACTCCACTGGACTGATAAGCAAATCCGCTGGCCACGACTCTCCTGCGATCTGAATATCAACCCCTCTAGCTCGTCCAACAACTCTCAGGAACTTGCCCCCAGCAACTCTAACAACTCCTGTTCGCTCCCCAGGATCCCCTCTGATTCCCGCACACTCTGCACACTCCGGAGTAATGAAGCTATGAGAAGCTCCAGAATCAAACATAACGTGGGACTTAAACCCGCCCACCAACAAGGTCCCTACACAAACCTCATGTGTTGAGAACCTAACACTTTATCACAGGAAACTATAAAATCTGAACCTACTATAAATTCACAAAGTTTAAGTATCAGAAATTATACCTGTGATCACCCCGGCACTGGTTCCACCAGTCTCAGCTGTCGTGTAAACCCGTGGTGCCTGCTCAATCCGTGCCACCTGCTGACCTCCAGGCTGCACCTGCTGCAACGCTGCCACTGCTGCCGGCTGCAACTTGGGACAAAAAGGCCTGATGTGCCCCGTCTCCCTACAGTGATAACAAACCCGAGGTCCGCCGTCGGAACACTCCTCTTGGGACAGCTAGCCACCTTGTGATCCTTGCTCCCACAACCGAAGCAACCCGCACCACTCGGCCTGCGTAGCCTCCCACTTCCTCTTGGTTCCCGAGCATGCCTACCGCCTGCTGGAACCACCCTGCTGCTGAGCCTTACTAGGCTGAGCTACTGGAGTAACCGACACTGACTGTGCCCGGATATCCTCCTCAATCTCTGCTGCAGTCTCAACCAGCTTTGCACGCGTAGCATAGTACCGCCCTCTACAGTGAACTCTCAACTCATCCCGTAGAGCTCATAAACCTCCTCACCGAGCCTCCTCGGACTCCATACCCGACCCCCATAACATAAAAGTCGACTGAACTCTAAATCCAGCTCCCGCACTGACCGTGTCCCCTGAGACAACTAAAGGAACTGCACCTCCAAACGATCCAATGCCTCCCTAGGAAAATACTTGCGGTTGAACTCCAAAACGAAGTCAGCCCAAGTCATCTCCCGCTGCACCCTCCTAGCAGCCACAGACCTCCACCACAACTCAGCATCTCCACTCAAAAAGTAGACCCCTATGTCCACCCAGAACTCCTCAGGACATCTCAGAGTGTGGAAGTTACGTTCCACTCTCGTCCTCCACGCATCCGCAGCAGTAGGATCTACATCTCCTGAGAACTGCTCAGTACGCAACTTGCCCATCTCAGACAACATGTTGAGATAACGAGCATGGACCCCCACATCCGCAGCCACTGGTTGCCGCTCCTCCGCCACCACTGGTGGCACTACCCGAGCCTGAGCTGGTACCACAGGTGGTAACCGCTCCAACACCTGTGCTAGTAAAGCCGCAATGTCAACACCAGGGACTCCACCCGCTGGGGCTCCCACACCCGGGACCCTAGCATCACCGGCTACTGGAGCATCAACACCGCCCCTCCTGCCACACTCACGGAATCCCTCGGAACACCCTGCGACTCGCAAACACCCTCAGCTGTCACACTCTGGCCCTCGGTCTCACTAACCACTGGGACTCTGCCCCTACCACGACCACGTCCGCGACCACGACCGCGTCCACGATCTCGACCAGCAACAGCACCACCTCTAACCATCTGCACTACCATGAACAGAAGGCTAAGCAAACAATTACTAATTAACACAGAAATAGAAACTCACCGTGGAATCACCAATAGGCTCGAAGAGGATGTTCTAGGACTCCATGCCACACACAATTGACCAACTCACATAATCAATCAAGGCATGCAATCCCAAACATCTACAGCACAAAGCCTAGTGAACCCAAAACTAAAACCGTAAGGGCTCTGATACCAAAATGAAAAGACCGACCTTTTATTTTAAAAAAATAAATATAAATATAATAATAAATAAACTACAACTAGTGGTCCCATACCCACTAGTCACCTAACCACAAACACAACCAACAGCGGAAATAATAATACTAATATCCAATAAAATAATAATCCAATAAATATAAATATCCAATATAAATTCCAATCTTAACTAATGATTCAAACATCATAAACCAAGTAACCAGCAATCCTAAACAATGCTCTAAGACTCAACTCTAGCAACCTAACAATGCCAGATCAACAATCAACCGAGTCCCTAGAACATCCTCCTCTTCACTGCCTGGATTCCACGGTCACACTTTGCCTTTACCTGCACCACAAACACATATTGCAATGCATGAGTATTTTACAAACACTCAGTAAGGCAATCCTCCCATCTACTGGGCTATACACACAAGCAATAGAGTATCGTAATCTTCACACAACAATCAACAAACAATAACAAAACAGGACGTAGCATCGACCGATGCCACAACTGCATCGATCGATGCCAACAGAGAAGCATCGATCGATCAGAAGCTGCATCGATCGATGCAAGTATAACTTGCATCGATCGATACCCAATCTGCATCGACCGACGCATGCTCGACGCACACGAAAAACCCTAAAGTTCATCGCGCCATCCTCGCACTTGCATCGACCGATGCAAGCTATGCATCGATCGACGCAACGTCGAGAACCATGTTTTCTCCGAAGTTTCTCGCCGGATCTCGTTCCTACAACCACAGAAACTCAATCCCAAGCCACAAGAAAGCTTCCTAACGTCCATAACAACAATCTAATACATCTAACAACAAACAACAAGCAAATCACTGAATTCTCTAGCTTAGATAAGCCATGGTCCTGCACTTACCTGTGCCAAGACGAATCTGAACAACATAAAAGCAAGAAAACGTTTCCTAGAAGCTCCTACAGCAATCCCAGCTACAGATCTCTTCAGGAAAACACCAAACTCCAAGAATCTCTCAAGAACTTTTCTCTCTTTTCTTTTCTCTCCCAGAAACGGCCAAAAACACGAATGAACCAAAAGAAAACGAGTTAAGGGTTTTCCCTTTCTCTTTTCCCCAAAACGCAGCGTTTGACTTAAGTCAAAACGCACAGAATTGAGTCAGCATCGATCGATGCTCCTACTGCATCGATCGATGCACATCCTAAACCGGGAATTCCGGTTCACGGATGTTACAATTCTAAATTTTGTAAATACTCAATTCTATATAAACATAAATCGTCTTATATTTAAATAATTTATTAAAAAAACACTGCTTTCAACTTTGTTTAATTGGAATTTTTTTTAATGGGAAGGTAAATTTTTCTTATTTTTTTAAACTAAAATTTTTTAATACTTTCTCCTTTTTCAGTTGGGAATAGGTAAGATTAATATGTTGACCTACAATAAATATTAATAATTTAATGTATGCATCTTCTTTTCCTAATACTGTATTTTAAAATTTATTGTAATATTTTTAGATTGTTTTATTTAATTTATATTTTTATCTTTGAATTATTAGGGATTCATATATTACCATGCTTATAACTTTCTATTGTTTCTTTAATTATGCCAAATTATTTTTCTTATAATTTCTCAAACTTTTTTCTTTTGCAAACATAATTGTTACCATTATTCATTTAATCCTGAGATAACGAGTAGAAGCTCATTAACCTAATGGATGGATAAAATAGGCTAATCAAACATAAGCTTACAACAAACATAGATAAATAGGTTGGAAAAACATAAATCATTATTGATAGATCCATAGGAGCTCAAAGACTCGCACCCTGGTTTGTGGAAATGTTTAAAAGAATTGATTTGACTATATATGTCAAAATGCACTTATTTTTCGGTCAAGGGTCCCGAGAGAACTTCATGATGGTTGACCTTCCTATAAGTGATTGTCGGAACTTTGCGAGTGAGGACAAAACACAGGAAAAAATCATTGTTGATTTGTAGGGTCGGTAAACAAGTTTTTAAAGCCTTCCATACATAACAAACTGGCCATCGAATATAGGTGGGTCCACAGGGAATAAATGTTGGACCCACTTAGGAAGGTGGGCCCATGGACTGAGAGTGGACATGGGCTCACTAAGAAAGGTGGCGGTTGAGGCGTTACAGAGAAAAACGCTACATCATGGTGTGTCAAAGGCACTTCCACGAATAAATTGAGAAATTTAACATTAGTTACTATCAAAAGATTTTGTGACGTTAGAAAAAGATTTTTACTTTCATTGGTTGTTGGAGCAAACCATTTTGAGAAAGCAAAAAGACGTGAACATTTTCTCTCCACACAGGAGGAGGGCGAGTCGAGGTTCTCTCTATGGTGAAGAAGGTTGGACATAAGGTTAGCTTCCCAGAGAGGCAGAGCCAAGGTTCTCTCCTATGGTGAAGAAGGTTGGACACAAGGTTATCTCCCAGGAGGAAGGTGGAGGAGGTTGGACACAAGGTTATCTTCCCAAAGGAAGAAGGCGGAACCAAGGTTCTCTCCATGGTGGAGGAGGTTGGACGCAAGATTCTCTCCATAAGAGATGAGGGCGAAGCTGAGGTTTTCTCCATGGTGGTCATACATTATTGTGATGATACACCATTGTTTAGAATATTATGTAATATATATTTTGTTCAAAATGTTTTTTGAGCCAACACTTTTAGTAATTAAAAATCTTTGCAGAAGTGAAAGTAAAATAGTTTGCTTAATGTGTTCATATAGACATTTTCTAGGTGGTGATAAAAAATATATTTGTAACATAGAGTATATTTAGATATAAAAGAATACATTTAATATTAACATTCAAGTAAGATTTGTAAATGGATATAAATCAGTGTATTACAACAAAAATAAATTTATAAACAACATACAACAAATTTTAATATATTTTTGTTAAATTTAATTTAATTTATAAAAAAATAAACCCGCACATCGGGTGGGTCCTCATCTAATATGCGGTATACTGCATAATAACTTTTATGGAGATAATTCTTTCACGGATTAAATCTAAATAACTTTAAACTTACGGATTAAATTTAAAAACACTAAAAAATTAAAAATATAATAATGTAAGAATAATTATTTCACGGGTTAAATCTAAAAAGCAGTAAAAATTTCTATTTTTATAACCATAAAAATTTGATACAGTACAGATGTAATATTAGTATAAATATAACTAAATAATTGTCACGTGTCTGCGGTGTACCGTGTGTTAAAGTCTAGTGAAGGCTGAGAAGTGAGAACAATAAGAGAGAACAATAGTCATTCGACCAAGAAGAAGTCATCAAGTAGTCAAAAATTGATTCTTTAATTACTGTTCTCTAATCTAGAGGAAAAAAAAATAATTAAAGAGTTGCGAGATTTGAATCATTTGGTTTAAAAGATGCTAATTACTTTTTAGATACTGTAGAGACTATTCATAAATCTATCTACTAATACTGATTACCAAAATTAAACTTGTAGTAATAAGGATGACACTGAATTAATAAAACGAATCATAAGAAAAAAAAAAACAAAAAAAACATGGAGGCATATAAATTGATGAGAATCACTCTCCCAAAGAAAAGAAAAGAAGAAAAACAAAAAAAGAGCGTCTTTGCTCTTCTTTCCCACTAATCTCTTTGATTGCTAAATTCTTCACTCACTAAACCCTAATTTTGTCCGATTGTAATCTTTCATCACCAACAATGGCTGATCAACAAACCCTAGATTCCTTTACTCCTCCTCCTCAACCCGATGATCTGTCTCATTCCCCAGCTCCTCCTCCGCTCTCAAGTCGCCTCAACGCTAGTGCTCCGGAGTTCGTTCCTGCTCGACCGAGGATGATGATGATCCCACCTCCGCCTCCTCCTCATATGTACCACCACCACCCTCCTTCGCCTCTGTTTACTGGAACTCACGAGCGGCGGAGAGACCGTAAGAAGAGGGAGCAACCCGAAACTGGAGCTTCTGTTTCCATTGATCCTAAGAGTGGTTTACCTGAGGATACAGTCCAGAAGATTGTGAAACAGGTTAAAGCTTCAATCTTTACTCCTTTCTTGTCCCGTTTTATGACCATAACTGCTCACCAAGTATCCTAGATAAAAAAAAAAATCTCTGCTTTGCTTCGACGTTTTAATGTCAGGTAGAATACTATTTCGGCGACTTGAACTTGGCTACAACAGATCTTCTGATGAGATTTATCAGCAAGGACCCTGAAGGATATGGTAAGAGATGTCGTCGATTTAGAAACCCTTTTAAAGTTTTTGATTTCTCTCGATTTGTGATTCATTCATTTTGCTTTTGATTTGTCAATGAATGAAGATGATTAGTCTTAGTGTGTTCTATTTCAACAATGATGTTTCATTCTGGAACTTATCTCTCGGTTACAATTCTTAGTTTTCTTAGAAACTTAGTTTTTGGTGTTTGTTATTTTCAGTGCCTGTACATGTAGTTGCATCTTTCAACAAAATTAAATCATTCATCAACAGTGTCTCCCAGCTTGCCACAGTGCTACAAAACTCCTCAAAGCTTGTGGGTATCCCTTATGCTACTGATTTTATTTCATTTGTTTCTTCTTGGCTACTCAATCCAAATTTGTCTGATAAATAACATCTTTTAAGCGTTAAGAACTCAGGTTTAACTTTTAACTGACTTTTCAGGTTGTTAGTGAAGATGGACAGAAAGTGAGACGCATTAATCCCATTACCAAAATTGCTCTGGAAGAGTTACAGGTAGTTCATTTCATTTCATTCTCTTATTATATATGTAGTAGAGCTTCCTTCAATCACTCTATGACATTTCCATTACTTCACATTTGTGAAATTTGCATCTAGCAAAATTTTGTAGCTTCTAACTACATATGAGAAACTTGATTATGTACTTGCTTTGTAATGACAACTTATCATATTATCCAGTCACGAATAGTGATTGCCGGAAATCTACCTGGGGATCATTGCTACCATAATCTCATGAAGATTTTCTCAGCTGTTGGAAGGTACTATGTTATAAACCGAAGAATTACTTCTTGTTTTTCCTAGACCAGCTGCGATTTTTGCAGAGTCACTGAAATTTGGTCATTTAATTTGTCAGTGTGAAGAACATTCGGACCTGCCAGCCACAAAACTCTGGTTATGGTTTTCCATCAGCAGCTAGATCAGCTAACACTGATTTCAGTAACAAGGTGACTAAGATGCTCGCTATGTTGTTTTTGGTTTTGAAAATAGGGGAAGCTGCTGCAGCATTTTGTGCTGCTGTTATGCAACATTGATGTTTCTTTACCTCCTTGTTTTGTATAAATAGGTCCACGCCTTTGTTGAGTATGAGAGAGTTGAGGTGGCAGAAAAAGCAGTAAGTCTCTTGTGGTCTCGTTGCACTGACCAAACAGTGTTACTTCTCCTTTGACAATTGGATAACTTGTATAGGCTAATGTTATTTTTGCAGGTTGCTGAATTAAATGAAGAAAGAAACTGGAGGAGTGGTCTTAGGGTACGGTTGATGCTGCAGGATCAGGTACATAAAACATTGTTTAGAGATTGAAACAGCACTTAATAGGTATTCGCCAGCCTCAAAAGTTCCAATCGCTTATCGTTGTGTTTGGTTATCTATAGACGAAGGAGCCAAAACATGTTCTTCAAGAAGGAGGAAGAAAGGAAGAAGATGATGATGATAAAATGTTTGAAGATTGTGGTGGAGAAAGGGATGGTCATGTAAGTAGACAGACGACAAAAGCACTTGAAAAACTTGAGGTTAAGCTTTTCTTCACCTGAGATCCTCAGCTTTATATATACATGAACAGGGAGAAGAGGAGGAACAAGGAGACAAGAAGAGAAGAGGGCATAACCGTAGTGGACAAGGACGAGGAAGAAGTCAACAAAACCAAAACGAAAATTCAAAGCATAACCAGAATTACCAAATGAACAACAATACAGATCATCAAGTGGGCATGGGGAAGCAACAGCAACAACAACAGCCACCACTAGGACCACGAATGCCAGATGGCACAAAGGGATTCTCTTTTGGGCGGGGAAAACCGGTAATTGTTCATCCTCAGTGAACCGGAGCTGTTTGACCAAAAAAAACCGAGATGGTTGGTATATAATGGAAGGATGGGTTAACTTCAAAGATCCACAAGAGAGAGAGAGAGAGAGAGATTGATCTTACTAAAAATTCTACTTCATAAAACAAAAACAAAAATTTTGTTACATTTGAATAATCGAATGTGCGGTTAATGAACTGAACCAAAGAGCATCTCAAAGCTAAACCGGAAATTAATTTGGTAAAAAATATGTCAATCATCTCTTCTTCACTGTTCCACCTTGTTGTTAGCTTTCTTCTTCTTCGTCTTCCGATTTCAACGTTGTTGTGTTTATCTTCTTCTTCTTCTTTATCATCATAAACCCGACGAATTTCACCTGATCAAAACTGTTAAAAGAATCTTTGATTGCTCTTTGTAAAATCATCATCCAAGAGAACTGAATCGTCGTACGTTTTACTTGATTGGTGGAGATGAGTTCGGCTCTACCTTTGAAGCTTTTGTTACCTCTTACAACAACATCGCTACCTTCTCCGTTCCGATCCGATAACCCTAATTTCTATCGCCGTCGTTCCTCTTCCTCTACTTCGTGTTCTTCCCAATCTCCTTCTTCTTCTTCTTATCCGCTTCTCTCTGTTAGACGACGCCGATTTAGATCCTCCTCTCCCTCCTCTATTCCCATGGTATTTTTTTCTGATTCTCTCTTACGGCCTTTTGATTCGTGGTTGATTCGCCTCATCAATATGTTTGGTGACTTGTTTATACTCTCATTAGTATAGAGAGGGTTGAGTTCCATAGTACCCCCTGTAGCTGTGGTGCCAATTCATTCTTGATTGCAATTAAGAACTCTGTGGTCTCTTTTGTTTGGTGCTACAGATTCATGATGAAGCCTTTTTGAATTGTTGTTGTTAAGTTTAGTTCTCTTAGAAGCAGAAGATAGTCTTTGTTGCAAACTCTATGCTCACAACATACCAATCTCTATGTCCATAGTCTTTGTTGCTTTTCAGCTATTGCATTTGATTTACTCCCAGGGGCTCTCTGTTTCTATGTGCTGGTATATATATAGTGCTTTCCTGAACACACGAGAGATCAAGAGGAGGACGTAGAAGATATTTGGATTAGCAAAGAGGACAATGTGACATGTAGGTTTGATTCTGATGAAGACACCACCACCACCACCGGACTCAGGATTCCAACTCAGGCTCAGGCTATCGTTGAAGGACCTGGTTCAGTTACTGTGTCAGAGCTACAACCAGCCCCTGATGTTGATTATATACAAGTAAGTCCACACCTAATTTTCATAGACAAATACGATGGAAGAAGATCTAATGTTTTTTTAGCCTTTTAGGTTGTAACCATTATGTGAAAATTTGCAGGAGCTGTTGGCTATACAGCAACAAGGACCTAGATCAATTGGCTTCTTTGGAACAAGAAATATGGGTTTCATGCATCAAGAGCTCATTCAGATTCTTAGCTATGCTATGGTTATCACTGTAAGACAATGGCCTGGCTACAACTTCTGAATCATATGTTTTGTCCACCACATCTTATAATCCATCTTCTTCCCCTATGCTTTATTTTGCAGAAAAACCATATATACACTTCAGGTGCATCTGGAACCAATGCAGCTGTTATAAGAGGTGCACTTAGAGCAGAGCGACCAGAACTTCTCACAGTTATCTTACCTCAAAGTCTTAAAAAACAACCCCCTGAGAGCCAAGAACTACTGTCAAAGGTAAGAGATAGTTTCACAATTCTGTTTGCTCCCAACTGCATTTGTCTTCAACACTCCAAATCTTAACATCTATAAATCTTAATCTCATCCATTCATGGTTATGCTATAGTACAACTGAGTCTCCTTTGTTATGTCTGCAAAACAGGTACAAAACGTGATAGAAAAGCCTCACAACGACCATTTACCATTACTAGAAGCCAGCAGGTTTGTCACTAACTAACTCATACATACAGTAACAAAACCGTGAAGAAGATGGCATTACGATATAGTGAAACATTGTAGAATAAATTTTCTGAGACGTATCTCTAAGTAAGTTAACTTGAAAATTGTTTTGCAGGCTTTGTAACATGGACATCATATCACAAGTGCAACAAATCATCTGCTTTGCGTTTCATGACAGTAAGCTTCTCATGGAAACATGTCAAGAAGCCAAAAATCTCCGGAAGATTGTTACTCTCTTCTACCTTGATTGATTGATTGGTTTCAGTTTTCCCACGTCTTCTGTCTTCTTACTGTTTTTGTTCATCTTCTTCTTTAAAGATGGATTCGGAGAAGGACAAGCTCCAATTGTAAATTAGGAATCCTCATCTACACATACACAACCTATTCTTTGTCAAACATTCTAAATTTTCGATTGGCTTTATAGGATCTCTCGATCATTTTAATGATTTGGTTAAAGTTTCGTAAGATTGGCCTATCCATCATAAGGTGACTCGTCGTCCTGGGAGAAACGAATTTATCTGATGTGGGAGTTGGACGGTGGAGATAAGTCATCTTTTGTAGACTGCGCCTGTTTGGCTTATTTCTAGACGTAAGAAGCGCATTTCTAATTGGAGCTAAACCAAAAAATACACATAGGTCTCTCTATTACTAACACGATAACAACACAAAAACATAATACTAGACTGTTTAATTTCTAGCAATTGTTTTTGTTTTGGTCAATACTTTTTATTAAGTAGAAATTGTTTGTATCCTATATCATTCGGTCGTTAAATACATACTAGGTTTAAACTTGTTTGGCAATACAAGTTTCCCAATTTTTTATTTCTTCTTATCCCTTTACAATGTAGGTCTCTCTAGTCTCTCTACGTATTCGTAGGCCAACGGTTTATATATAGCCAACTAAAATTAACTTAAAAGGCCTCTCTACCTATCCTTAGGCCACCGATTATTTTTATTTTTAGCCAACTACATATTATTAACTTAAGGGTTATCTTGTGAACGCCTAAAGACGATGGAGATATAATCGGAATCTTGAATGAAAGGAGAAACATGAACTCAACATAACAAGGACATGCTTCTTCTTATGGTTTAAGTTCAGCAACACTTTAGTTCGATATATTTAAATTACATTTCGTGATCCTAATAACACGGCATGCGGCAATAAATGTGTTGTGATTGACAAAACATCACATTCTTTTTTCTGAATTGTTTTGCCATGCATGTGATTATCAAATCATCTCCCATCAAAAATATACTTGCAATATGTTGTTATTGGCCAATTGCTTCTCCATTTAATCCTCCACTTGTCACGTTTCCCACTCATGTTTTGTTCCGTATGACCCGTACATTATTTCATTCTTTAATTGCTCTAATTATTTTAATTAAAATATGCATGGATCCGTAAATTCCTTGCTCTGCCTTTTTAATAATTGGGATCGTGTAACGTTTTATTGATAATTAAAGCTATATCGGTTACTACCAATTTGAGTCGTCACATGCTTTGATCTTATGCTCCCTGCCATCAACATGCACTGTCCCTGACCATTTCCACTTGCTTTTTTCAGTTATTAATTTATCAAAATACAACATAGATGATTTTAATGTAGGAACACGTTTGATGAGTTCTACTCTAAAAATCGTAAGAACTCGGACAAAAGTTACGTACACATTTGAATAAATAGATAATTGTTGTGTATCCGATTACATGAATTTCGTCATTAGCTAGTTACTATATGAAATCATAACACCTATTAAATGATCATGAATTTACTCACGATACTATGAAAATAAAGCAGTCTGATTTTTTTAGCATAGTAGAGACTAGAGGTCATGATAATAACCCACAACCAACTCCTAAAAATTCAAATCTACAACTTGCAATATTCTGAAATTTGACAAAACAAAATATGTTGCCAATCATCACTTGACAAACCACTCAAATAAATTAACTATTCAAGAAAATCAATTTTAATATCAAACTTTCTCGCGCGTTCAGATCTAAGGTTTCCTTTATTTAATAAATATATAGTACTAGATGAGGATCCGTCTGATCTGCGGGTTTAAAATTTTATAAATTAAATTAAATTTAATAAAAATATATTAAAAATTTTGTACATTATTTATAAATTGTATTTTTGTTATAATACACTGATTTATATCCATTTACAAATCTTTGATGTGTATTACTATTAAAAGTGTATTTTTTACACCTAAATATAATTTATGTTACAAATATTTTTTTTATTACCACCTAGAAAATGTTTATATGTCCAACCTTCTCCACTGTGGAGAGAACCTTGGTTCCGCCTTCCTCCCTTGGGGAGATAACATTGCGTCCAACCTCCTCCACCTTCCTCCCTTGGGAAAATAACTTTTCGTCCAACCTTCTCCACTATAGAGAGAACCTCAGCTCTGCCTTCTTCCTCTGTGGAGAGAACATGATCACGTCTTTTTGCTATCTCAAAATGGCTTGCTCCGACAACCAATTAAAGTAAAAAACTTTTTTTCTAACGTCACAAAATCTTTTGATAGTAACTAATGTTAAATTTCCCAATGTATTCGTAGAAGTATCTTTGATACACCATGATGTAGCCTCTGTCTCTGTAACGCCTCAACCGCCACCTTGCTTAGTGAGCCCATGTCCACTCTCAGTCCATTGGCCCACCTTCCTAAGTGGGGCCTACATTTATTCTCGGCCTGTGGACCCACCCATATTTGATGGCCGGTTTGTTACGTCTGGGAGACTTTAAAAACTTGTTTACAGACCCTACAAATCAACAAATGATATTTTCCTGTGTTTTGTCCTCACTCGCACAGTTTCGACAATCACTTCCAGGAAGGTCACTCATCATGAAGTTCTCTCAGGACCCTTGACCAGAAAAATAAGTGCATTCTGGTGACATATGTGGCCAAATCAATTCTTTTAAACCTTTCCGCAAACTAGGGTGTCACAGTCTTTGAGCTCCTATTGATCTATCAACAACAATTTATATTTTTCTAATCTATCTATCTATGTTTGTTGTAACCTTGTGTTTGATTAGCCTATTTTATCTATCCATTAGGTTGATGAGCTTCTACTCGTTATCTTCCATTGGGATTGAATGAATGAATAATAGCAACAATTATGTTTGAAAAAAAAAAGGTTTATAACCAACCATTGAAAAATTAGAAGAAAATTAATTTAATATAACTAAAGAAACAATAGAAAATTATAAGCACTGCAATATATGAATTCCAAATAATTCAAAGATAAAAATATAAATTAAATAAAATAATATAAAAATACTACAGTAAATTTTAAAATATAGTATTAGGAAAAGAAAACGCATATATTAATTTTTCTTTTGGGTCAACATATTAATCTTACATATTCCCAACTGAAAAAGTAAAAAGTATGAGAAAATTTTGGTTAAAAAATAAGAAAATTTACTTTCCCAATTAAACAAAGTTGAAAGCAGTGTTTTTGAAAATATTATTTAAATATGAGACGATCTATGTTTATATAGAAGTGAATATTTACAAAATTTAAAATTAATAATTAACTGTATATTTTCCTTAATCTCTTTTTCTATTTTTTTGTAGAATTAATAACTTAAAATAAAAAATAATTAAATAATATTATAATTTCGAATTTTATGAAATATATATATATAATCTCCTTATAATTATTTTAAAAAACTTTGTATTTTTTAATAAATTATGTAATCTTTGATAATTATCTTTTTTTATAATAAATTCTGTAATTTTTGATAATTATCTTTTTACTTATTAATATTTAAAAAAAACAAATATTTTATATTTTTATTTTAATCAAATTTCTCCTTTTAATTATTAACTTTTACACTTGTCAAAATCTAAGATTGATAACTTGACACATGTCAAAATCTTGTTAATGACTAACTTTCAAAATCCAATTTTATTTATATAATAAGATTACAAGAGAAAAATGTTAATCTACAAAGAAAAATATAAAAGTCCCTTTCATAGATACGCAAATACTATATATACCCTCCACTAAACCGTTTCAAATTCCCACACACACACACCACCACTATTAATCAACTTCTCCATCTCTCTCTCTCTCTTTAAACAATGCCTTCTTCACTTATCATACTTCTTCTCTTTCTCCTATCGATCTCATCGTCCTCAGCTCAAACTTACAATATCCTCTCTTACGGAGCCAAACCCGACGGCAAAACCGACTCCACAAAGGCCTTCACAGCCGTGTGGGCGAAAACCTGCGCCTCGGTCAAGCCGGTCACCATATTGATACCTAAAGGACGGTTTTTATTGAGAAGCATTGTTTTTGATGGTGCCAAGTGTAAACGCAAGTCCGTCACGGTCCGTATCCAAGGTACACTTGTGGCATCATCGGATTATCGAATCATCGGTGGTAAAAATTATTGGATTTTCTTCCAACATCTCGACGGCCTCTCTGTCTACGGAGGAGTTCTTGACGCTCAAGGAACTTCTCTATGGTCTTGCAAGAAATCCGGCAAGAGTTGCCCTAGTGGCGCTACGGTAAGAAGTTACCATTTTAACGCCTTTTCTTGTTCTTTGTGAGTTATCCATTTACTGTATAGCTAGCGTTTATAATTAGATTGTGCCAACCTACAAAATGGACAATATTGATACTAATTCTGATCAACAAAATGAGATAAAGTGGTGAAATTTTTGTTTCAAAAGGGAAAAAGTTTATCTTTGTCATAAAGTTTTAAAGGGTAAATCTATAAACGTAAAAATATCATTTTTTCTTACATATATTCCAAACTTGAAATTGTTGAAACCATTTAAAAGTATTTTCTTAGGTAAAATAGTTTTTTTTTAAATTGAATAAATACGCCGTTTTCTTAAAGTTCCGCCAATTCCGCTAGCACGATCCAAAATTTACATTTTCCGTAGTTTTGTTTTCTCTACTTTCCGCTAACATAAGTTACAAGTTACATCCATGCATAGCAATGGAATGGTAAAGACAAGTACTATAAAAATATGTTATGTTTGGTTGACTTATTAATTAACGTAGAATCTTCATTCACATGTGTCTAGTGTCTACCAATCATAGAGTCATTGATGTATACACTATTATATTTGGATAAAATGTAATTGACACGTGAGCGCAACAAATTAAATTTTTCCAAACAGAGCATAGGGATTCAGAACTCAATCAACGTGTTGGTCTCCGGGCTGACGTCACTCAACAGTCAGATGTTCCACGTCGTGATCAACGGCTGCCGTAACGTAAAGCTCGACAGAGTCAAAATTTCGGCTGACGGAAACAGTCCAAATACTGACGGCATCCACGTGCAGTCATCATCAACCGTTTCCATCCTCAACTCCAAAATTTCCACCGGCGATGATTGTGTCTCCATCGGTCCAGGCACTAACGGACTCTGGATCGAAAACGTCGCTTGTGGCCCTGGCCATGGGATCAGGTATATGTTAATGTTACTGAATTAGTTACTACTTACTTGTGTGTTACTAGAGTGTTACAATACATTCTCGAGATTTGTAGATTTTGGTTTATAAAATAAAGTCGAAACTAATATATATAGAGGTTTGATGATATGGTCAAAACTTTTCCTTTCGTTTTTTTTTAATTCAGTTCTAACCTTTATTTGGTAAATTTTTTTTATAATGCGCAGCATTGGGAGTTTGGGAAAAGAGAGCGTGGAGGCAGGTGTACAAAACATAACAGTGAAAACGGCGACGTTTACGGGAACAGAGAACGGGGTGAGGATAAAGTCATGGGCCAGGCCCAGTAATGGATTCGCTAAGAACATCCGTTTCCAACATTGTGTAATGAACAACGTACAAAACCCAATCGTCATTGACCAAAACTATTGCCCCGGCAACGAAAATTGTCCTAACCAGGTTCAATAATTTTTTTTCTTCTTTCAAATTATATTAAAACGTACATTTCAAAACTAATGTTAACCTGAATATGATTTGGTTTATATAATATATATGATTAGGTATCTGGGGTAAAAATTAGCGATGTAACGTTCTTGGATATACACGGGACATCGGCGACGGAAGTAGGAGTGAAATTTGACTGTAGCTCAAAGAAGCCGTGTACCGGAATCCGAATTCAAGATGTGAAGTTGACGTACCGGAATAAACCGGCTATAGCTGACTGTAATCACGCCGGAGGGAGTGAGGCTGGGTTTCAACGCCCCAACAGTTGTCTATGACCAAAACATATATTTTTTTCTTCTTATTTTAATTTGTTAGTTGTGAAAATGTAAGTGATGTCTTTTTTTTTTTAATATGTAATCCCCTATTAATAACTTAAAATTAAAAATAAGTAAATAATATTATAATTTCGAATTTTATGATATATATATATATATAATCTCCTTATAATTATTTTAAAAAACTTTGTATTTTTTAATAAATTCTGTAATTTTTGATATTTATCTTTATTTTTTTTTAATAAATTTTGTAATTTTTGATAATTATTTTTTTTACACTATTAACTTTTTTAAACAAAATATTTTATATTTCTATTATAATCAAATTTCTCCTTTTAAATATTAACTTTTACATTTGTCAAAATTTGAAATTGATAACTTGACACATGTCAAAATCTTGTTAATGACTAGCTTTCAAAACCCAACTTTATATAATAAGATAGAGAAGCATTTTAGAAACAAATGCTGATGTATCGTCGCCAGAGAACTTGAAACACATTTTAGCAAATAACCTTAATTAATTATACTAATTACATCTATGCCATATTATAGATTTAAATCAAAATTCATTATTTAAATTAAAACTATTTGTAGCCATTTAATATGAAACTATATTACTATTCTTTAAAAACAACAATTTTTTTTAAATTGATAATTATTCATATTTAATTAAAATAAAGTCCATACAAATTTTTCCACCACGTTAAAATTCTTTTCTATATTCAAATATTTCACAGGTGAAATATATTTTTTACACAAAAAATAGTCATAAATTTGAATAATTATAAAAATTAGTAAATTAGCTACATATTTTATTTTATATAAACAAATTTTAGATCTCAAATAATAATTTTATTTGAATCGAACTATGTGCACGGGTTGTTTAACTAGTACGGCTTTTTATTCGTGTATGTTTATGATTTGGAATACATGAAATTATGGTCTATTTAGCACTTAGGCCTAAAGCCCTAAACGACCACAAATGTACGAAATCCCTTTAAATTGACATTTCCTTTTTTTTCTCAAATAAAATTTCACTGTATTATACGGAGGGAGAGACCCTAAAAGCCCTCTTAACCCATGGGAGAAAGGGGAAAAGGTTGAAACTTTAATTTTTTTTTTTTGTTTAGTTTAGTTTTGGGATGTGGATTTTCTCTGTTCTCTGTTCTTCTACAAGGGAAGGGCTCAAAGTGTTGTTGTTTTTTTTTTGAGCTTACACTTGTTTATAGATAGATTTGAGTTTGATGAAATGGGTGTACTTTGCCAACAAATCGGCTTTCTAGTGTTGTTACTCGAGTTCGGACCTTCCCTTAATTCAATTTTTTCTTTTTAAAAGAGATAAAGCTTGAATCTTTAGCTTCTCTAACCTTGTTAAACTTGAGCTTCATCGCGTAGTTGTTGTGTGTGCTTAAATCTTTGTAATTAATGAATACTGGATCTTATGGTTTGTGGAACTCTTCTCTCTTCTTTGTTATCTCTCTGGTTTATTTATACATTCAGACAATTTTGGAGCTTTCTGGTGCTTTTCGATCTCAAAAAAATCTTCCATGTGTGAACCTTTTTAGCTTCTGTAACCTTTTCGTTTTGTTTCTCTTTCTTTGTGGAACATCATTGTTGATTGCAACTTTTTTGGATGTGCTCTTACAAGCTTTCAAAGTGTTGTTCTTTTGAGCTTCTATTTGAACTCCAATCTTCCATTAATTCAATTCAAAACGGGGAAAGCGTGTAACTTCTGTAACCTTGTTGTTTTCCTGAAAGTAACTTTTGTTAATTCAGCTTTTCATTACCTAAGTTACGACCTTGAAAATCTTTGTAATTGTGAAAACTGGATTTTATGGTTTGTGGAACTTCTCTGGTCTTTGTTCCCCTCTCTGGTTCTTATTATAACATTCATTCATACAATCTTGAGCTTTGTCTAGGCCTCTAGGTTATGTAAATATCCTCTTTTTTTTTTTTTTTGTTGGGTGCATTTTGGCTTTTATGCAGCAGTTGAATCACTCTGAATTCACTTCATGTTTCAGGCACTTCTAAGGAAGAGGATACTTCTGTCACTATGGATACCAAAAAGCTGGATACTGGCTCCGATGATGCAATCAGCTTGCTCCCTCAAGAGGTTCTGGGCGACATCTTGTCCTCATTTCCGACCAAATTTGCTGCTTCAACATCTGTTCTCTCGAAAAAGTGGAGGAATGTGTTTGCATTTGTACATAATCTCGATTTTGATGATTCTGATTTGCTGCAACCGGAAGAGGATGAAGAAGAGAGGGAGGTGGTGATGCGGGAGAGCTTCAGGGATTTCGTTGATAGAACACTCGCTTTGCAATGCGGTTCGCATCTCAAGAAATTCTCTCTAAAATGCCACATTCACGACGATGAGAGCAAGTTGGCTCATGTGGCTCGCTGGATACGTAATGCGGTAGAACGTGGTGTTTTTCAAGTGGACCTAAGTATAAAGACTCGCTTTCATGCCTTGCTACCTTCTGAGCTCTTCACGAGCAAGACGCTGGTTAAACTGAGACTGGGAACACAAATTAGTTTTGAAGGCCTTCCTCCAAATGTGTCTCTCCCAGCGCTTAAGATTCTCATCCTCGAATCAGTCTTGATTCCACCTGACGATATGTGCTTTGTACTTCTTCCTGGTTGTCCAGTGCTCGAGGAGTTTTATGTATATCACGACGGGTTTGAAGGATGGCCGTACCGCATATCGAGTCAGACCATCAAGAGACTACTACTTCACTACGATGAGTTTGAAATTGACTTCATGAGTTTTATGTCAATTAACGCCCCAAATCTACTCTTCCTAGACTACTCCCATTATGCCTTGTCTGATTATCCACAAGTTAACTTGGAGTCTCTAGTCGAAGCTAGGTTGGATATTCAATGTACTAAAATAATCGAGAGGCCGGATCTAACGGGTCTCATTATAGGGATAAGCAACGTCCAGACCCTGCATCTTTCTCCCGATTCTGTTGATGTAAGTTTTCCCAATTTCTTTCTTTGCAAGTTACAACAATTAATGAGCTTGGATATATTTTTAAGTGTTTGTGTGTCGTCTGTGTGTTTCAGGTGATTTCTGGATGTGTTAGACATGGACTACTTCTTCTACCGGTGTTCAACAATCTGGTAAGCTTGTCTTTTGGGAGTAAGAATAATGAAGGTTGGGAACTGCTGCCATATCTGCTTGAGCTGTCTCCCAAGCTTGAAACTCTAATCATCCAGGTATCATTAATTAGCAAAACCCATGAACTAACTGACAGAGATAGGGGCTTAAGTGGTTGATCCCTTACACATGCATCTTCTTGATGCTTCTGCAGAGAGGATTGATAGTTACACAGGCGATGTGACCATGATTCCGTCCCAAGTGAAGGTGTTGCGTGTTGTTGGTTATGGAGGAACCGCTAAAGAGTTGGAAAACGTGCAGAAATTTATTGGGGAGTCGGGATGCCTTGAAGTGTTGCTAGCGTAGTAGGCTGCGGAAGCTGAGGTGGATGATGTCATATAAGCTGCGTTTCATTCTAGTTCTAGGATTGAGAATAACAGTTACGATTATCCTCATTATAAACAAAACTTTTTCTATCTAAAAGTCGAAACTAAAAATATTTATGTAGACTTTTTTTCCCAAAAATGTACTTTGTTTAGAACGATTTTTAAAGTATTAAAAATAATTAAAATTATCAAATTATGAACAGATTCCAGTTGATTCATTCCACAATATAATCTTTATCTTTAACAAAAACAAAATATATAAAAAAATATTTATGCTCGAAACTACCTTTTTTTAATGTAATTTTTTTATATTAATGTTATTATTAATTAATAATATATCTTCTTTCACCATCTTTCATTGAAGGGAGAGAGGTCTTCAATTCATCAAAAAGGAAAAGGTTGAAGCTTTTACATTCTAGCCCTTTTTTTTTTTTTAGATTTATGAAACGTCATTGTATGTGCAATTGTAGTATCCTAATAGTTTTGTAGAAGCTTTACATTGTTAAAATTTGTTATATGCAATTGCAATTCTCTGATCTCTGTTCTCCTATAGGGGCTTAAAAGTGTTGTTCTTTTAAGCTTCCACTTGGTTATATAGATAGATTGAGTAATTTGATGAACTCAATTGTACTTTACTCGGCTTTCTGGTGTGACTATCGAGCTCGGACCTTTTTAGTTTAAGGGTTGATTACCTTGTTAAGCTTCTGTGTAACCTTGTTATATTTTTCTGAAAGTAATTTCGTTGATTCAGCTTTCATTGCGTAGTTGCGTGCTCAAGTGTTGAACTTCTCTTGACCCTTTGTTCTCTCCGTCTCCTTCTTTTGTAAACATTGATGAGATTTTTGAGCTTTGTCTAGGTTATGTTAATATCCTCTCTTTTCTTTGTTTAATCCACCAGTCACTCACTCTGAGCTTACTTCATGTTTCAGCCACTTTTTGAGGAAGATACTGGTTCTGTCTGTATGTATACCAAAATGTTGAACACTGGCTCCAAAGATGCAATCAGCTGGCTCCCTGACGAGGTTCTTGGCAAGATCTTGTCCTTGCTTCCTACAAAACAGGCTGCTTCAACCTCTGTTCTTGCTAAAAAGTGGAGGAATGTGTTTAGATTAGTTCATAATCTTGACTTTGATTATTTTGACTTGCTAAAACCGGAAGAGGGTCCAGAAGAGAGGGATGTGATGCGTGAGCTTCAGGCATTGATAGAACACTCGCTTTGCAGTGCGGTTCTCCTATCAAGAAATTCTCTAAAATGTGTCATTCACATGGCCAGCGAGTTGGCTTGTGTGAACCGCTGGATATGTAATGCGCTAGAACGTGGTGTTTTGGAGCTGGACGTAAGCATAAAGACCTTCTATAAAATCGTTCTGAATCCTGAAACTGGTATTTACGAACTGCACGCAGATAGGGAATACGGTGACGTCTTTCTGCCCCCTGAGCTCTTTAAGAGCAAGACGCTGGTTAAGCTGACACTGGGAACAAAAATCGATCTTGGGAAAATTCCTCCAGATGTGTCTCTTCCAGCGCTTAAGAGTCTCTGCATCAATTCAATCTTTTTTGAATCTGAAGATCTGTGTTACGTGCTTCTTCCTGGCTGTCGGTGC